>CAUYQV010061648.1:0-11642 GCA_963574575.1 Galagoides demidoff
CCAGCTACTTGGGAGGCAGAGGCAGGAGACTCACTTGAGCTCAGGAGTTGGAGGTTGCTGTGAGCTGTGATGCCACAGCACTCTACCCAGGGGGGCAGCTTGAGGCTCTGTCTCAAAAAAAAAAAAAAAAGAAAGAAAGAAAAGGGGTGTCTGGGGTGGTGCCTGTGGCTTTGGGTAGGGTGCCGGCCCCATATACCAAGGGTGGTGGGTTCAAACCCAGCCCCAGCAGAACTGCAACAAAAAAATAGCCGTGTGTTGTGGCAGGTGCCTGTAGTCCCAGCTACTCGGGAAACTGAGGCAGAATCACCTAAGCCCAAGAGCTGGAGGTTGCTGTGAGCTGTGACACCACAGGACTCTACCAAGGGTGACAAAGTGAGACTCTGTCTCTAAAAAAAAAAAAAAAAAGAAAGAAAGAAAAGAAAAGGGGTCTCTGCAAATGAGTTTAAGGATCAGGGGATAAGATCATCCTGATTACCCATCTGGGTCCTAAATCCAACCGCAAGTGACCTTACAAAAGAGACACATGGAGGAGAGAAGAGGCCACATGATGTCAGAGGCAGAGGCAGAGGCTGAGGTGACGCCACCACAAGCCAAGGAGTATCCGGGGCCTCCACGAGCTCTAGGCAGGGAGGGAACATGGCCCTGAGTGAGATGCCTGGATTCTCCAGAACTGGGAGAGTAAACGTCAGCTGTTCCAATCCCCCCCCAGTTTCTGGTCATATATCCAGCAGCCCCAAGACACTCCCCGAGAGCTTACCTCACCTCCCAGGGACAAAGCAGGGCCTGGCCTGCACCCCAGTGGTGACCCCAGTGTCTGAACTGCAGACTTTGCCATCTGCCAGTCTCCCTGGACAGAGGACTCCATGCGTACAGGACGGGGCACTTTGTTGCTTATATTTAGGGTTCCTGCCACACCCCTGCATATAGCCTGAGGCCCAACTGACTGATGGGGGGAGCTCAGTGAACCGAGATTGAGCATGTACTGGGGTCCAAGATGGGCTCTTCCAGCTCTGTGGCCAGTGGCCAGGCAAGCGTGACACCGCTGGGAGCTGCCAATGTGAGCAGGTCCCGATTCACCAGGGCCAGAAATGGCAAAGTCTGCTGGGGCCGCAGGGCGAGGCCAGGGCTGCTGGCTCAGACAGGACGCTCTGGGGAGGGTCCTTGCTGTCACAGAAGGCCCAAGCTGGGCCCAGGTGTGTGACTTGAAAGATGACGCCCACCTCACCCTGCCATGATCTCAGGCCTAGCGCTGGCCGCTTGGTGCCTGCTTCTTCCTCCCTAACTGGGAGACCCACCTCGTATGGGGCTGACACAGAGCCAGCAGAGTGCAGGTCCTGCCCTCCTAGAACAGCCCTGGAGAGGTGTCACCTGCTCTGCCACCATGGAGGACCCTTCTGCCCACATCCCCAAGCTTCTGCCATCCCCTCAAAGCCTGGCACAGTGACAGTCCCCAGGTGGTTACTGCCAGAGCTGCACCCCAAATTTCCAAAGAGTGTGGGGACAAACCTTGCCTCTCTAAAGCAGCATCTCCCACTTCAGGGACCAGTAGGGTCCCGCAGGGCTGGGAGTCAGCTGCAAGGCCCAGACAGACCTAGCCGCCCTGCCCGCAGCCCCTGGGTCCCAGGTAGGGTGCTGATGGGGGCCTGGAGTGCACCCTGCCAGGCCAGCCAGACAACCACTGTGGCTCCCTGGGCCCCTCCTCCATACTGCCATCTTTGCTCTTTGCCCACACTGCCTCTCTGGGCAGCAAGGAGTAGGGGTCCTGTGGAATCTGATCCTGTCACCCTCCTCCTCCCCTCATCCCACAGCCCCCACCCTGCCTGGACACCCACCCCTGGGGCTGCCTATGGATCCCCCTTTCTGGGGGGCCCTGGGGGGTTGCTCACCCTGCCCTAGGGCCTTTGTACAGGCTATGACTTTCCCCAGAACCCTCTCCTCTCCTCTTTTTCCCTGGCAAACTCGAACTCAGCATCCTGACCTCAGGAAAGCTCTGCGCCCACCCACAGATGAGTCTTCCCAGCCCCCAGACCTCTCAGGGATCTAACCCAGGAATGCATGTATTGCTGGCTCCACACACCCACCCAGCCTGAAGAACCTTGAGAGCAGGGCACTTCTCATGGGTAGTCTTCATGCCAAGGCCTAGTGCAGGGCAAGACACACCCTCAAAAGCACACGTGTTGCTTACAGCTGCCACTGGCCAAGGCCTTCCTGTACTGGACGCTGGAAACCCTCTCCAGACCCTGTGGGGTGGACACGTTTCCTCCCTGTTTTACAACTGAGGTACAGAGAGGGAATGGGATTCAGCCCAGGACCCAGGCTCCTTAAGAGGAGGGCTGGGGGCTGAGCAGCCTGACTACCACCCTGCTTCACTACAGCCACCGTAATGCCCACCCACCTACCCGCAGCTGCCCAGCCCCTGCCCGGGGGGATCATGTGGGTGGATCGGGGGGAGACTCAGTCCACCTCACACTCCTGGGAGCCATGTCCTGCCTCCTTATTCTCCAGGTTTTCAAAGTGTGCATCCAAAGAGCCACAGATCCCTGGGGGCTGTCAGCACCGCCTATGATGCTGGACATCTGGGTGCACCTGGTGGGCGGGGGCGGGGGGGACGGATTCTTCCATGCATGCTGGCCCTGGGGGAGAACAGTAAGCAGAATTTCCCAAACATATTGGCCCATGGGGGGACCAGGGGCACAAGACATGGGACCCCTGCAGTAGAGAGGAGCTGTGACTCCTTGGTTCTCTGGTGGAGAGCAGGGCTGGCCTAGGCTGTGCAGTTAGTTCCACTGAGCTGCCTCGAAACTCCTTCTCTTTTCCCTTCTAGCTGGAGGTCCTCTCTGAACTTTGCCTTTCTCCTTAGTCACAAGGAGAGAGCAATGCCCAGCTCCCAGGGACAAGATACACCCTGTGTGAGCACCAGGCTCCAGCCTGGGCCCAGCAGGCATTAGGCAGTGGAGGACCCTGGCCACTGTGACTTTCCCCAGAGCCCTCTCCTCTCCTTTTTCCCTGAGAAAGGGGCAGAAGCTGGCACCACCCACCACCTCCTGGCATGCCCTGCTCTGTCTGGCAGCTTTTTAAAAAACTAAATACTCCCCAGCTTCAAGGTTGAGCACTGGCACCCCATGGAAAGGATCTGGACATCTCCAGCCTCTCAGAGCTGCTGATGCCCCAGAGCATGTGGCTGGTGGACTCGCACGAGAGCAGCTGCTGGGGCTGGTGTGGAGGTTATTCACAACAGGCTATTTGGGCCCTGGCAGGAGGGCTTCGGTTTCTACCCAAAACCCTGCCCTCAAGGTTACGGTAGCATTCTCAACAGCAAGGGCCCTGTCCCAGTGAGTGTGGTCCAGCTGGGGCCACGTTTGGCCATCAGTCGTAGGCAATTGTCAACCCTTCGTCCTCAGAATAGCTTGTGATCATCTGTCTCCCCCTCCTGGAGCCCGAGGATCTGGCCCAAGAGAACTACACGGGGCTAAAACAAACACATTGCCCAGTGCACTGCCTGGGTCACGTCCTTCCTGCCTCTGTATCCACAGGCTGGGCTTCTGGGTAGTCAAAAGAAGTTGTCCCCTTGTTTATCCCCAGCCCAATCCACAAACACCTGTAAAAAAAAGTCGAATGAAAAAGAAATACAGCAAGAACCCTCGTCCGGCTGCGTCTGGAGACTATAAACAGAGCTAGACAGAGGAAGAGCCTGAGAACGTTCTGGTACAGCTGTGTAGCAGCTCCTAGAGGGCCGAAGTCCTGTGTCCCAAGTCCTGCCTGCTCCCGAAGGTCCAAGGTGCTGTCTGTCCCTCCCTTCGGTCCTCAGACACTTGCAGAGAGCTGCTCCTGAGATATTTACATCCCTGGGGAAGGACAGCCCAAATGCTTGGTTCATGCAGGGCTTCCGGCCATTGGGCCTTGGGGGCCAGGGCAGCAGCAGGGCACTCTGGAGGCTGGCCAGGTCAGGCAAGAAAGATCTCCAGCCAAACGCCCACCCTGGGAAAACTCCATCCTCTCATCCCTCCCGAAGTCCAGGGTCAGTGGTCATGTTATTAATAGAGGCCCCTGAGCCCTGAGAAGAGGCCATGTGGCCCCTAGATGGCCATTGCCTCCCCATGGAAGCAGAGAAAAGCGGCCCCTTGCACAAGCCTGGCTGAGAGACTCCAATCATCCCACAGAGGGATCTGCAGAGCCCTAGTGTGCTGGGTGCCCAGGGGCACTGCAGGTGCTGTGGGTATCCAGATCAACCTCCAAACACAGCATCAGTGTCATAACAGCACCTGGGGATCGAAAAGAAACAGTACTTTCTCGGCGCCTGTAGCTCAGCAGCTAGGGCGCCAGCCACATACACCAGAGCTGGCGGGTTTGTAGCCAGCCCCTGCCGGGATACAAACAACAATGACAACTACAACCAAAAAAAGGCCAGGCAGGCATTGTGGCAGGCGCCTATAGTCCCAGCTACTCGGGAGGCTGAGGCAAAGAGATTCGCTTAAGCCCAAGAGTTTGAGGTTGCTGTGAGCTGTGATGCTACCGCACTCTACCAAGGGTGACAAAGTTATGCAAGACAAGACAAGAAAAGAAAGAAAGAGTACTGGGGGCTCATTTTGGGCAAAGTCCCGTCCTCAAAGCCCAGTCCTCAGTAACATCAGGATGTGAGAGGGAAGGGGTCTGGACATAAGCAAATGTCCCATTTTAAACCATCTGGGCCCTTAGTAAATAGAAAAGTCTGGAAAGTTATTTTCCACCAGGGCTTGCCTCCTTCCTTCCCTCCCTCCCTGCACGTCACAGGCTCGGCAGAACCACCTGCTGCCTGGAAATCCTGCAAAAGATAGCTGGAGGCGGTCAGGAGCCTCCCCTGCAGTCCTCCTCTGGCAGCCACACACCTCCTACCTGGTAGGCAGTAGAAAACCCATCTGGACACAGAGATTCTGGTCCTCACAAATCCACATCGTGCCCGTCCACATGGTTGGTTGGTGAGATTAGGGCTCTTTTTAGTTTTTATTTTAACCTTTCTCCGGTGCAATTTTAAATGCTTTTCAACAAGTAGACATTAGCGTGTAAGACAGAAATCATGAACTTCTGAAAACACTAACGCCAGAAGTATGCAGGATACACAGGCATCTTTCGCACTCCGGGGACTTCCCGGGATGGCCACAAATCTGAAGTTTGCACTAGGCCCCCCGCCTGAGGCACCACCCAGCATCCCACGGCTCTGGGGCTCCAGGCCCACCGCCTGCTGCATCCAGGGTGGTAGTTGCAGGCACGCGGCGCCCAGGACGTCTCTGGAAAGAGAAACAGCGACGCGCCCTCCCCAGAGTCCCCAGGCCGTCGTACGCACCCTGCGCTACGGCGAGGGCCCCGCCTGACGGAGTGCAGAGGGCGCGGGGGGTGCAGGGAGGAAGCTGTCCCGCCCCGTCGGGTCCCGCCCGGCTCCCTGGGGCCTTGAGCGGTGCCACTCCGCCCCCTGGCGGGGGCCTCTGGGATCGCCCGCAGGGCGCCCGGTAGAGCCCCCCCTCTTCGCTGCCCTCACAGCCCCCAGTGTTTCCACCTGTTCGTCTGGAGATAGACACTCAAACCTTTGGGCCCAGCAGCCTGGCTCCGGAACCCTAGCTTCCCCCCAGTCGCCTTATCCCAAAGAGATTAAAGGGGTCAGCCCACTACCCACGCCTACTCCAAAGCCAGAGGGACAGGGACCAGCAAGAAGGGACACCCACGGGCCAGGGCCACTGGTTCCAAAGGCTGCTGATCACTGTGGCAAGTGGCCTTGAAGATGACCCCTCTGGGCCCCAGTGAGCACTCTAGCAGACCCCAGAAGTGTCCCAGGTCACCACTAGTTTCCCTTCCAGGAGTCAGTTAATCCTTGGGGCCAATGCTAATGGGTGGGTGTTGGGGCAGGAACTTTCCAGGTATTTGAGGGAGTTGGAGAAAGAACACTCACACAGTGACTAGGGGAGAAATTTTTCACAAGGAAGTAGGGAGGGAAGGAATAAAGAAAAGAAATGAAAAGGAAAGGAAAAAAGAAAAGAGAAGAGAAGCCACAGCACTGCGAGAAAGGAGTGGAAATGCTTCGCGGCTGAGGAAAAGCTGTTGGTGTTTCAAAGTGAAATGGGTTTTTTTCCTGCTTCAGCAGACAGACAGCAGAAAGCACGGCAAAGTGGTTGCAGGTGCTCTGTCCCACTTATCTGGGTCCTTGGAACCTGGTGCTAGTGAGAACTGAGGCAGAGAGCTGGAGAGGGGAGCTCGCACCCCTACCACCTGCTTAGGGCTCTTCCAGGTGCCCTAAAAAAAAAAGGATCTTAGAACAAGTTAGGGCACAGTGCTTTAATGAAACAAAACAAAGGGGTAGTTGTGTTGTGTGCTTTCTCTTGAGGGGCAAGTATGTGCCATGAATTCACGTGTCCCACTCTGATGGTTTACCTTCCTGTTAGAGGGAACATCTCAGCTGAGAGCCTCCCAGGGGCCAGCTCCAAGGTAGATGGAGGTCTGTGGGAGAGATGGGCAGGGTGAAACCAGGCTCCCCACCACACTCTAGGCAGCCCACAGACGCCATCAGTAAGTGGTGTCTCCAGGAGAAATTCCCCTGTAAGATGGAGCTCTAATCCCACCCCCAAGTCTCTAATTCTGCAGGAGTATGTTGATGGCTGGGAAGGGCACTTTTCACTGTGTCCCCACTGTACTCCCACTGGATTTGTGGGTCCCAAGAGCTAAAGTTCTCCTCTCCTGGTTTCAATTACCTGCTATGAACAGCAATCTAAAAATGGGGGAGCACAGCACAATGAGAGAAAGGCCACGTTCACTAAATTTTCACTGCAGTACACACTGTTCTGTTTTATTGCTATTTGTTAATCTCTTACTGTGCCTAATTTATAAATTAAAATTTATTGTATGAAGTTCAGACAATTAAGTTCATGAACTCATCCTAGAAAAAGTGCTACATACTTCATTGCTGAGTATCACTATGGTCATCTTCAAAGTACTCCCCTTGGGAGGCTGTGCACTGACACCAGCACCTAGTTCTCCCTTCAAAGCAACTTTAAAACTCTTTTTCTGGAATAACTGTCAGAGCCGTCATTGTTCAAAGCTTGACAATTAAGTTCATGAACTTGCCGCTGTGTGCTTATTTTGGCAGCACTGTACAAACAACTCAGTAAGTTTTTATGACCTTGGTATATCAGTGTTTCCCAGCTGTGTTCATGTTGACATGTGGTGGTGTCTTGCTGAGTGCTGTTCATTATTGCTGCATGTTGTTGTATGCCATACAAGGCCAGCTCCTCCCCTGGTTGGATGGAGATGAGAATGTTCCAGAACCTAGGCAGAGACAAGTCCCAGGGCAATGAAATCAATACTGACCACACATTTTATCCTACAGCCACTTAGGGAAGCCCTATGGTGCACTGGTTAAAACAGAGACGTCTATTTGTTGGACCTTTAGCCCTGGAGGCGCAGAAGACATGGAGGGGAAAAGCAGCCTCAATTGCTGCCATTCAGGCTGCAGCCTACCTGGTCTGCACAGACCCTGGGGTGGGAGCTACATCCTCCCAGGTCCCTCCAGCCTGGGTCTTGCCACCCTGTGAAGACCATCTTGCCATCTTTCCTCACCTGTGTCACTATCCCAAGTCCCCTAGATAAGTGAAGACCTCCAACCTCTACCCAAAGCAAAGATGGTGGGTTTCAATAAATGCATATTCCTGGGCCTAACTACAGACTCTAGATTCAGATTGGCGGGGGTAGGAACCTGCATTTTAACAAGTCGCAGATAGTTCTGATTCACCTTACCACCAGAGAGGCCTGGACTGGAATTCCTGAGGATCCAGCAATCTCTTCATTCATTCCAAGACCATGAACTTGCAAGGGACCCAAGGGAAGGGCAAGACCCATTGGCCTGGCAGGGCCCTGGGCTGCCTCTGATTGAGCCTCCAGTGTGCCCAGACCTGGGCCCAGGAGACCTAGAGGTGGGGCTCTTGTGCAGAACCCACCAGCCACCCCCAGCTAGGGGGCACACAGTCTGTACGAAGAGCACAGACTCCAAGCACACTAGGGCCTCCAACCAGTTTCTGCCTCAGAGCAGTGTAACCTTGTGCACATTGCCCAACCCCCTCAGCCTCTGTGCCTTCAGACATAAAATAGGGGCGCTGATGGCATCTTCCTTGGGGGAGTCAGGTAGTTAGATGAGAGAACACAAATGCAAGGCCACCTGGGCCTTTGCCCTCTGTCAGTCTGGGAGTATGGGGAGGGACAGGCTTGCACCTCCCTTCAACACACACCCAAGATTGGCAGGGACCAAGGGCCATGAGTGCTCAGACATCAGGCCAAGATGACCTCAAAAACGAGGTTAAGTTTTGAACATTTGGCCATCACCCTTCAAGTAAAAGATGGCAGAGTTCTGGGTCTGGAATAGATAACTCTAAGGCAGTGGTTCTCAACCTTCCCAATGCTGTGACCCGTTAATACAGTTCCTCATGTTGTGGTGACCCTCAACCATAAAATTGTTTTCATTGCTACTTCATAACTGTAATTTTGCTACTGTTATGAATAGTAATGTAAATATCTGCTATGCAGGATGTATTTAAGCGACCCCTGTGAAAGGGTTAACCCCCAAAGGGATCGTGACCCACAGGTTGAGAACTGCCGCTCTAAGGTCTGAGGAGTATGATCAGGGCAGACAAGGCTGCATCCCCATGACAGTGTAGGATGGTGGATGATGGATGCAACACCAACAGGGCCCCTCGGAGCTACTCAGCTCCAGATCCACCAGTCCTTCCTGACTGTGCCAGCTCTAGGTAACACCAGGCCCTCACACTGCCCTCAGGTCCCTGCTGACTCTCTGGGACCTGGCTCCCACCTGCAGACTGCTGCTTTACCCAGGTGCCTTAATCCCCTTTGCAAGCTGGGGGATGGTGACTTCTTCCTCCCATCCTACTTTTTTCTGTGACTAAAGGCTTGCCCTGACACTTCTCCCAGACAACTGAGCTGAGGATGGAGTAGGCCTTCTGTGGATGGTGGCCTCTCCAGCCCACCTCTCTGCTCCCTCAGGGCCAAAGCACCCTGATAGAAATTGCTCTAACCAACAAATTTAAGTTTTGCTTTTTCTAATTAACATGCACAGTTGGGAACACACACACATTCAGAACACATCAGAGAAATAAACGTAGTCATTCACAGTCCATACTGCTGGGCCACCCAGAGGGGTCCACTGTGTATCCTTGTGCATTCTTCTGCCTGTGCACACAAGTGTGCACGTGCATATACGTGTTTACACGCACACGTGTACTTGTGGGCCTGTGTGTACCTTTGATCTTTGCACATATGCACATACTGCGTTTGCAGACACGAATATAAGCATGCTTGTGTGGGCGTGTGCGTGTGGACACGGGCACGAACGTGCGCACCCGCACCTGTGGGTACATGCATACATGTGCACGTGCGTGTTCGTGTAGACGCTCATATGCACATATTCGTGGACGTGTGCGCGAGCACAAACGGGCGCGCGCGCATATGCACGCGCACAGTCCTGCCGTTGCCGCGGGCTACCGCCCACAGGTGTTCGTGGTCCCGCCCCGCGAGCGCCGGGAGCTGGCCCACTGTCCACGCTACACGCGGCGGCCTGAGGCGGTGGCAGGGTGCTGTGACTGGAGCCCCAGGTTCAGTCCGAACGGCGTGGAACAAACACCCACAGCGCGGGGGACAGGTCCGCGTCCGGAAGCCCGCGCAGCGGCTCTTCTGGCGCTGGCGCTCTGCTTCGTTACCCACCACTTCCGCTTCCGCAGACAGTGCAGCGCCTCTTCCCGCCGCCCGCCAGACGTGTCGCCACAGGAAGTGCGCGCCCGCCCTGTTTTGTTTCCGGAGGAATCGCCTCTCTGTAGGAAGCTCGGGCCTTCCGGTGTTTCCCTAACCGCTGATTGGCTAATTTTATGAATACATTATAATGAAAAAGATAAGTTTTTTCCTCACCTTCAAATTAGTAAATATGATTAAATGTTGACAGCTACAAGTTCCTTTTTGACTTTGGAGTTTTTACTATGTGACTCTGAATGCCCAGCAGAAAGTCGCCATCAGCAAAAGGTAAGCAGTATGATGAGCTTTAAATATTGTGCGGGCAGAGACACAGTCGTGTTGTATGAAAGGAGAGAAGGTTAGCACTCCCCTTGACAAGGATGGAAGAGGCCCTCGGGCCTGACAACACGCATACGGTTAAGGCATTGCCACCTACTTCGTGGCATCTAACCATCGTTTTTTTTTTTTTTTCGGTCCTCACCACATCTGTCTTGGCACTGTGCCGGCAGGTGCACCCCAGCCCTGGGGAGCGAGAAGCTGCCGCCAGCAGCCCGGGGACTTGGCGACAAGCCAGCGCCCTGTACACACAGGGCGAGAATTCACAGGCCTTGGCTCACGGGTGGCGGTGGGAGACCCGGGTAAGCTAAGCTGACCAGATTTTAATATTGGCAAAGCGGGACACTATGGGGGGGGGCGGGGCCTGACAACAATGCAAACTTTGATAAGCAGTTCTCGATAATCAGTTCTCAACAATTATTTATTATTATTAAATTTTAACATTACAAAATTAACAAAAATAATATAAAACGTATATCCTGGCATAATAGCCACATGGCAGCAGAAAACCGTATATTCCCTTCCTGTTCTCCCGTGTTCCCTAGCTTGTCGTGCATTCTTTCCAAAAATTGGGGCTTTTTAAAAACATCACAGGATGCAGGACAAATTGTTAAAAAGCGGGACGTCTGGTCACCTTACTCTGGGGGTGGGCTACCTGTTTGTTCCAGATAGTTTGGCTCCTTCTAAGCTAATTGTCCTTGCCTAGAAGCAAGGGAGGGAGCCAGTCTCCTTCTGATACCTTGCCCAGGAGGGGAGTAGGGAGTTTACATTAGCCTTTTCATTTCCAAATGAAGTTACTTGAACCTGTTTATTCCTAGATGGAGTTACATTAACCTTTTCAGCAGCCGAAAAGTATATTCCCTTCCCATTCTCCCGCTGTTCCCTAGCTTGTCATGCAGTCTTTCCAAAAATCCAAAAATCGGGACTTTTTTAAAACGCCGCGTGACAAATTGTTTAAAAATCGGGATTGTCCCGCCAAAAGCGGGACAGATGCTCACCTTAGGGTGGGCACAAGGCTGGCTGCAGGGACGCAACCCTGTCAGTCCGAAGCTTTCAGTGGTTTCACTGGTTCACATGTTCTTCCCCTTGGCATCACCGACACTCAGGATCCCTTTTAAGCCCTGATAGAACTTTCTGCTGGACATTCATTTGTGAAAAGAACAACTAGGCTCGGCACCTATGGCTCAAGCCGCTAAGGCGTCAGCCACATACACCTAAGGTTGCGGTTCGAATCCAACCTGAGTGCACCAAACAACAATGATGGCTGCAACCAAAAAAATAGCCAGGCGTTGTGGTGGGCGCCTGTGGTCCCAGCTACTTGGGAGTCTGAAGCAGGAGACTCACTTGAGCCCAGGAGTTGGATGGAGGTTGCTGTGAGCTATGATATCAGAGCACTCTACCCAGGGGGACAGCTTGAGGCTCTGTCAAAAAAAAAAAACAACTAGGTATTGGGTCCCTACCGTTTGGGGCCAGGCTCTGCAACAGGAGAGAACTGAAGACAGGAGAGAACTGAAGACACTGCCTGCCCCCAAGGAGCTCATTCTAGACCA
>CAUYQV010061650.1:0-17834 GCA_963574575.1 Galagoides demidoff
CATAGCAACCTCCAACTCCTGGGCTCAAGCGAGTCTCCTGCCTCTGCCTCCCAAGTAGCTGGGACCACAGGCGCCCGCCACAATGCCCAGCCATTTTTTGGTTGCAGCCATCATTGTTGTTTGGCGGGCCGGGCTGGGGATGAAGGATCTTTCTTAATGGGGGTGGGATCATAGGCCTCATACAATAGCATAAATTTAATAAGAATGAAATACATCCTACATTTAGATCCCAAAGCACCAGTGTTACAAACAGGGTAAGAAAGATATAGGATTTTTTTTTAAGGGATAAAAATAAATAGTAGAAGTAGTGACAGTTGGGTTTGGGTTTAATTGAATATAAGTAAAATTTATGTTAGCAAGATGACAAAACTATAAAATTAGAAAATGTCAACATAGGCTATCTTTCTTTATGGAGTAACTAGTAGAATGTTAAGTCTATTGTGAATTATGAAGGTCAGACTCTACCTGTTCATTTCTTCTGAAGCACATAAACAAATTATTGTTCATACAGTGAGAGATAAGTAAGAAAGAGAAAATACTCAAAAACAGATTGTATACATATATGTGTGTGTGTGTGTGTATTATTTTTTAGAACATCTACAACATGTCCAGTATTGTGTTATGTATTGGAGAATAAAAACTTATTCTTCCTATAAAGAATTTCCGGGAAGAACAGCAAAGGAAGAAATGATAACAGTTACATCAAGGAAGATCTTAATAAAAGAATATTCTACCTTCCAAAACTGTCCAAAGACTGTACTTCACTAAAAAGTAATGAGTTCTCCATTACTATAGGTTTCAAACATAATCTCAGTGGACACAGATCTTTTGACTTGACAATAATCGAAGGTGTTCAAGAAGTAGATGCCTATTATTTTCAAGCCCCTGTCAGATTTGATCTCTTATCTGATTTCAGTAGAGGGAGAGATCAGGTCAAAAGAAATTTCATATGATCTGGGCTTGGAGGTAGACAGGAATCATATATGGAAAGGAGGTTGGAGGGCACTGTTAGCCTATAGAGTGAGCAGAATTGTGTGTCTGGAAGTACATATGCTAAACAAGGTGGGAATGAATAGCCCAGTTATGACTGAAAGAAAATGTTTGTTTTGGACAGTAATAGGACATAGGATGGAGTAGTAATTTGGGATCTAAAAAGGACAGAATTTCTTGCAGTCGATGGGCAGCATCACATGCTGAGCAAAGACTCAAATAAGGATAATGAATATTTGCAGAGAAGAGCAAGCATAGTCTTGCTCTTTGTCAAAGGTTGATTTTACAAAGAAAATAACGAAAGCAGAAATGCTACTCAAATACATGTTTAATATAATTGGGAAGTTTTCTAATATTTGAACAAAACTAAATTGGTGAAATTATGAGACAAGGCATGTACAAATGATTTAAACTTTATGAGCAAGAGTGCCATTAGAAAATGTGAAACTCTAGAACAAATGCCATATTTGAAACGGGTTTTTGGTGGTTGTACCTGTGTTTTTACTCTTTTTCTCTCTCCAACTTATTTCAGTCCTCTGTGGGGAGCCAATGTCCACCATCTAGCCTCTTCTGTTCGCCAATGTAGATACATATTTCAGAGCTATCTCTGAACACACACAACAGAATAAAATGTATCACAAATTTAATCAGTAATAATAAAATAATAAATGTTTCTCTAGCTGCTATTCTCTAATCTAAGTGTTTTAGAGTGACTGTTTTACAAATTTCTGCCACTTATCCATTAATTCAATAGGCAGAAATTCAATAAATTAAATGTAATACTTTGAAGATTCACATTTGTGGTTCATTACTACCTCATTCTGATAATGGTAGAAATCAGATTCTGTTTTCCTCAGTTTAAACTGACAGTAATTACTATGAGTGATCCCATTGTCTTTTGTAGTTTACTCTTGACATTTTATTTCAATTTTATTAAATGATGATTGACTGTCGAATTATTTCCAAGATTACTTAAATTTATAATGAACAGATCATTTTTCATGGCTTCCAAAAAGAAAATTAAGCTAACTGAATTAATGAAACTGTTGGTCAATCCCCACAATATGAATAAATGCATTCAACTATCTTTCAACTATCTTAAATATTCTTTTTTTTCTCCTCAATAGCTACGTGGTGGTGGTGATGATGGGGTGTGTGTGTGTGTGTGTGTGCGCGTGTGCATGCAGCATTCATTTCTTTAATAGGTACATGGTTAAATGCCAGTTTTCCTGTTCAGATTCTAGGTTTTACAATATGGGCTCTGGTATTAGACAGACTTGAATTCAATTTTGCATCATTTACTAGTTGTAATGATTCATTTTAACTTTCTTAAACCTGGAGTCCTGAATTTGAACAATTAGAATAATATAAGTACATACCTGTCATGGTCAGTTTTGTTTGTTAACTTGGCTACTGTCCCATTTTCAATCAAACTCTAACATAGATGTTGTTGTGAAGGTATTTTGCTGTCCCAGTGAGTTGAATCTATGTAAGAAAGATTATCCAGGATAATCTGGGTAGGCCTGATTCAATTCAATCAGATGAAAGGCCTTAAAAGCAGAGCTAAGGTTTTTCTGAAGAAATACTGTCTGTAGAATGCAGCTGCAGTTTCTGTCCAAGATTTCGAGTCTACCTTTTCTGGCAGACTACCCTACAGAATTTGGACTTGTCTCACACAGCCACAATTCTGCAAGCTGATTCCTTGTAATAAATCTCTTAATACATATTGTATCTTTAATTGGTTTTGTTTCTCTGGTAGAACCCTGACAGATATGTACAATAGCATTTATAAGAGGATGTGAACCAAGCAACTGATATAAAGTGGTATTGCATTCCTTAATAAATGTTATTATAATATAAAAAATAAAGAATTACAAGTTACTCTCACAATTTACGGAGCACCAATGTCGACTTCTCGCATTAAAGGAAAAAAAAGTGGTTAGGCCAGTTACAGTGGCTCACACCTGTACTCCCAGCATTTTGGGAGGCCAAGGCCAAGAGTTCAAGACTAACCTGTGCAATATAGCAAGATCTCTAAAATTTAGTTGGGCATGTGGCACACACCTGTAGTCTCAGCTACTCAGGAGGCTGTGGCAGAATTACTTAAGCCCAGGAATTTGAGGTTACATTGAGCGATGATCATGTTACTATACTCTAGCCTGGGTGACAGAGTGAGATTCCATGTCTTTAAAAAAAATGGTGGGGCTAAAGTGGTACAAATATCACTTATTAAAAGATAAGAGTAGACCCAGAAACCTATAGAATACTGCCTAGAAATTAGAGGATCAAAATCTCCAGTCCTCCATCAATTCTACTTGTATATTTATTTTTCCTCCTGGAAAGACTTAAGCCATGTCATATTGGTTAATTTTAAGGGATTAGTGTGAGCTGACTTACCGTGAATGGCTCAACCCTTGACGTTTATGAAGACTTGATACTGTTGCATGAATTTTAATTATCTTGTGCTTTTTAAAAGTTTTATATAGACAATGTGGACCACATAGCATTAATTTTGTTTCCTTTTTTCCTTTGGCCACCAAGAAGTTCAAAGCCAAATATACAACTCAATTTTAGCCTCAATAAGCCTGCTGTATATAGTTGTTAAATATAAACATATTATACTTTAGAGGACAGCTTATAAAAATTATTTTATTTTATAAATGCTGAATTCCTTAGCCTTTTGAATAGACACCCTTAGTTTTAGGAGCAGTAAGTCCATACCATGGCCTACATCATAATGCTTCTTACCTAAAAGGTCATGTGAGAATCAAATCTACAAATTAGAAAAAGAATTCACATTCCTGTACATTTAAGTTGGGGTTAAAAGTCCACATATCGTATGCTTCTTATGTGCATTTTTGGTTAACAATCACAAGTACACTTGACTTTCTATAGGACAGAGAAAATCCATAAAACTAACTTTTGAAAGCTAAAAAAATGTGGATAGAAAAAATAATGGAAAAGAGGTGATGATTACAGAATGGAGAAAATGTTTTCACCAAAATTCTTATCTGCCATGTGGAAAAATTTTTCTCAAAATCCCCAAATAATATAGTATTTCTAAGGAAATAAATTATTTCTAAGTATATATTACAGGGTTTGCATGGATCTTATACAGACTAATTGCCAAGTAGATCTTGTCAAAGAACCTAAGTCAGAAAACAAATCAATGAAACCTCCAACTATTAAAATTCCCAACATAATTTTCTATAGATGTTTAAAGATTATAAGTATTATCAATATTGGAACAATCATAGCTAAAGCCTACTTATTCCTCAGGTAAAATACCATGTGTAGAAACTAGGCTTAAATTTGTCAGTAAACAAATAAAGAAAATTATAAGCCAGAGTTTGAACATATTATTGGTGCTATCTAGAATGGAAACTTCAAGGCTGTCATGTTTTGAGTCCTTCCACAAGAATTATATATGTAGTTTTCTTAAGAATAAACAGGCAGATACTTCTGGTTCCAAAATGGCACAGTAGAAGCAATCATCCATCCTCCCACAAAAACAAAACAACATTATAGCACTGAGGTTATCACCAGCAATATCCCTGCACTCAAATATGAGGACAAGACAGATCCTGGAGCTACAGAGAATTGAAAAGCTCTGAGCAGATGGAAAGAGAATTGGACTTCCATATTTGTGAGGCAACTCTGACCAAATTTGCCTGGCATGCATCAAACATACGGAGAATTTCCCTCAACTAATGGTTTTTACACTAGAAAAAGTGAGGTCAAGGCAGACAACCAACTCTCGCACAATCTTATCTCCTAAAAGATAGTTCCTAGGCAGGGAAGTTCCCAGGCTACCCATGAGAAGCATCAAGAATGCCTAAAGAAAGAGATATTCCTGAAAACAGCCAAAGAAAAAGAGGGTAGGCAGGACTACCATCCCTAGCCTTGAAAATTCTGGTCAAAGAAGATGCCAAATCAGAGTGGCTATTTAGCAGCATCACCCTGTAGGAGGATTGTTCCACAGTTACCCTGGCCACAAACCCCTACTGAGCATTTCCACACTGCAAGGATATCCTCCTCTCCTATTTGTGACAGGTGGCATGATAAATTTTTATTAGAATTGAGATAAACGTGGGTGTAAGATACCATCTAGTGCTGAAAAGGAGGCAGTAATATAGCAGATAAAAAAAGAAAGACAGAAAATCGATAGCTAAATTACAAAGAACCTAAGCAAATATACACAGTGAAAATAAAAACAAGCCAGATAGATGAGACTGGAATAAATACTTAATCCTTCACTACAAAGACACAGACAAACATTCACAAGGAACAACAGGAAAAAGGGAACCACGTCCACTTCAATCAGATAAAGCAAGGAATCAATGACAGACACTAATGCGACAGTGATATGTAAACTCTGATAATTCAAAATAACTGTTTTAAGAAAACTAAATTATCTCCAAGATTACACAGAAAAACGATATATAAATTTATCAGAGAAATGTAACAAACAGTAAAATAATTTTAAAAGATCAACAGAAACCTCGGAAATTTATTTACTAAACTGAAAAAAAAATTATTCCAAAAAAGAATGGATCAAGAAGAAGAAATAACCAGTGATCTCAAATATAGGCTATTTAAAAATATAAGGTAAGAGGAGGGAAAAAAAGAATTAAAAGTAATAAATATTTCATACAAGTTATAGAAAATTAAGAAGACAAATTCTAAGAATTATTAGTATTCAAAAGGGAGTTCAATGAGAGCTCCAAGGGGATATAAAGCTTATTCAAAAAAAAAATAACAGAAAACTTTCAAAAAATTGAAAAAGATATAAATATTCAGGCACAGGAAAGTTGAACAGGAGAACACCAAACAGATTCAACCCAAATAACACTACCCCAAGGCATACTCAAACTCTCAAAGATCAAGGACAAAGCAAAGATGCTAAAAGCAGCAAGAGAAAAGAAGCAAATAATATATAATGGAGCTGTGATTCATCTACCAATTGATCTCTCAATTGAAATCATACAGATTAGTAGGGAATAGGATGAAATTTTCCATGTGCTAAAGGCAAAAAAAAAAGTACCCTGTCATCCTAGAATACTTTATCCAGCAAAGCTACCCATCAAATATGAAGGTAAGGTAACATCTTTCCCAGACAAAAAGTTGAGAGAATTCTCCAGACCTCTCTTATAAGAAATGTTAAAGGGAGCTCTTCAATAGGAAAACAAAACAAAACAACCTAGCACTTAAAAAGAAAGTATTTGAAGGTATAATAACCTACTGGTTAAATTAAGTACACAGATTAAACCCAAAATACTCTTAACACTGTAATTGTTACGTTCAATCCACTAATAACTTTTGTATGAAAGCCAAAGACAAATTTATCAAAAATAATAATACCTACCGCAACCTATTAATAAATAGGCAATATAAATATATGTAGATCGAGACAACTGAAAGTCAAAATGTGAGGGTGATTGAGTTAAAATATTGAATTTATTTTCACTTATTATTTCCATTTTTTTCCTTGTGATCTAAGATAACTTGTAATTCTTTTTTGGCATAAACATGGGTTTTCCCACCCACTGAATGTTTGATAAAATATTCTTATTGTTCTAGACTGCTGGCATCACTAGAAGTATTGACATTCACAGAAGTGGCCATAGAATTCTCTCCACAGGAGTGGGCATGTCTAAACCCTACTCAGAGGAGTTTATATAGGGATGTGATGTTAAAGAACGACAGAAAAGTTGTACATCTGGGCCAGACCTGATAATCTGTCTGGAGCAAAGGAAAGAGCCCTAAAATGTAAAGAGACATGAGACAGTAGGCAAACATGCAGGTCTTATATCGTACACTTTGAATATATACTAAGAAGTGGAATTGCTGGATCATATGAGAATCTTATTTTTAATTTTTTGAGGAGCCTCTATACTTATATTCATAGGGCTGCATCATTTTTTTCCCACCAAAGATCACCAGGCTTCTAATTTTTTCCATATTCTTGACAGATTTTTTAAAAAATAAAATCCATTCTAATGCATGTGAGGTGATATCTCATTGTGTTTTTGGTTTGGTTTCTCTAAAAATTAATTTTGAGAATCTTTTAACTGCTTGACCATTTGTATCACCAGGCTTCTAATTTTTTCCATATTCTTGACAGATTTTTTTTAAAAATAAAATCCATCCTAATGCATGTGAGGTGATATCTCATTGTGTTTTTGGTTTGGTTTCTCTAAAAATTAATTTTGAGAATCTTTTAACTGCTTGACCATTTGTATGCTTTCTTTGGAGAAATGTCAATTCAATCCCTTGTCCATTTTTTAATCAAGTTATTTACCTTTCGTTATTGATTTCATGAATTATTTATATACATTGAATGCTACTATCAAATGTATAATTAGCAAATAACTTCTCCCATTTTATGGGTGGAATTTTATTCCACTAGGTGTTTCTTCTAATGTGAAGAAAATTTGAATTTTGATGTCCAATTTTCTGTTCTTTTCTTTGTTGCTTATGTATATATTTCCCATTTTTAAATTTTTAATTATTACGGTTATATAGTAGTTTATCTTTATAAGGTACTTGTGATGTTTAAATATAGGAATATAATGTAAATTAACTAAATAAAGATAACTGGGCCTCTTGCATTTCAGGCATTTATGTTGCTTATGCATTTGATGTCATATCCAAGAAAATAGTGCTAAGACCAATGTCCTGATCATTTTGTATATTTATTCTGAGTTTTGTTAGTTATATTTCTTGTGTTTAATTATTTACTCCATTTAAAACGTTTACTTGTATATGGTGAAGAAAAAGGATCCAACTTTATTTTCTTCATGATTTAAGACACTTTTTTCTTCATTATATGGTCATAACAACCTTGTGAAAAATCATTTGATCATATATGCAAAGATTTATTCTTGGGTTTTCTGTTCTTTTCCATTATTTATTCATCTCTTTTTTGCCAGTATGACATTCTTTTTATTTTTGTACCTTTGTAATATACCTTGGAATCATACAATTCAATGTATCTTTGTTGTTCTTTTTTAGGGATATTTGGCTAGTTGTAACTTCTAAATAAATTTTGGAATTATTTATATCTTTCCTTAAAAAGTACCATGGGGATTTTGATAGAGATTACCTTGAATTTGTATATCACTGTAGGCAGGATTCACATTTTAAAAATATTAAATCACCTGATGATTACACACAAAAAAGTTGTAAAATATATCCTGCTTATGGATCTGTAGAATCAGCAGTGCTAAATATCCACACTATCCAAAGTGATTTACAGATTCGGTGCAATCCTATCAAAATGGCCAACTTCATATTTCACAGATCTAGAAAAAAAATTTATATTTGGAACCAGAGAAAAGCCCAAAGAGCCATAAAAATCTTAAGAAAAAAAGGACAAATTTGGAGGCATCACATTACCAGACTTCAAACTACATACTACAAGGCTATTGCAACCACAAAAGCATGATGTTGGCACACAAAGAATGATATAGAGCAATGAAACAAAACAGAGAAACCAGGTATAAGACCATCCACATACAGCCAATTGATCTTTTACAAAGCAAACAACAATATACATTGTGGAAAAGAAGCCCTCATCAATAAACGGTGCTGGGAAAATTGGACAGCCACATGCAGAAGAAGGAAACAGGATCTTTATTTCTGACAGAATGGGAGAAAATATTCATAGGCTATACATCTGATAAGGAGCTAACAACCAGAATCTATACAGAACTCAAGCAAATAAGCAAGAAAAAATATAAATCATTCCATTAAAAAGTAAACAAAAGACATAAAGAACATGGGTAAATCACCAATAATCATATGAAAAAATTCTCAACATCACTAATCATCAGGGAAATGCAAATTAAAACCACAATGAGATGTCACTTACCCAGTTAGAATGTCTTTTATTAAAAAGTCCAAAAACAATAGATATCAGTATGGATGCAGAGAGAAAGGAATGCTTATACAATGTTGGTGGGACTGAAAATTATTAAATCCTCTATGGAAAATAGTATGGATATTCCTTATAAAACTATAAGTATACCTACCATTTGATCCAGAAATTCTACTACTGGGTATTACCCACAGAAAAATAAGTCATTTTACTAAACAGACACCTGCACTTGAATGTTAATTATAGCCTAATTCACAATTTCAAATATATGGAATCAACCCAAGTGTGTATCAATTCATGAGTGAATTAATGAAATATGATATATGTCTACTATGGACTATTACTCAGCCATGAAAAAGGATATATTACTTTTGCAACAGTTTGGATGGAAATGGAGACCACTATCCTAAGTGAAATATCTAAATAATGAAAAAAACAAACACCACATGGACTCCCTATTAAACAGAAACTAACCAATGAGCACACATATGCACAGACAGAAGTAAAATTCAGTAGGAATCAAGCAGGGAGAAGGGACCAGGGGCTGGGTAAAAACCTACTTATACTCAGAAAATCATCTGGGTGATGGGAATACTTATAACCCTTACTTAAGTATAACAAAATTGATACATATAACCAAAAATGATTTTACCCTGACAATATTTTGAAATTAAAAAAAAGACTCCATCAAACAAACAAACAAACAAATAAAAATGCTAGAAATGACTTAAAAAATCAGTAAAGTTGTAGGGATTCAAAACCAAAATACTAAAAGCAATGGCATTTATACATGAACAGCAAACCAGCTGAAAAAGAAATCAAGAAAGTAATTCCATTCACAATAGCTACAAAGAATATAAATTACCTAGAAATCAATTTGCGAAAGAACTGAAAGATTTATATAAGGAATACTATAAAACACTGATGAAAAAATTGAAGAGGACATAAAAAATGGAAATGGAAAGATATTCCATTCTCATGGATTGGAAGAATAAATATTGTTACTAAGACAAGACCACTCAAAGCAATTTATAGACTCAATGTAATTGTTATCAAAATACCTATGACATCCTTCATGAAAATAGAAAATCAATCTTAAAATTTATGGAAACACAAATGACCCCAAATAGCCAAAGCAATCCTGAACCAAAAGAAAAAAAGCTAGAGGCATTATATTACTTGACTTGAAAATACACTAAAAATTTATGGTTATCATATCAACATAGTACTGGCATACAACAAACACACATAGACCAATCGGGTAGAACGGAGGACTCAGATGTGAACACATGCATTCACGTCCAATGTATTTTTGTCAAGTCATGAAGAATATACAGTGGAGAAAGGACAATTACTTCAATAAATGGTGCAGAAGGAACTGGATAACTATATACAGAAGAATGAAATGGACCTTTATTTCTCATCATATACAACTATCAAAGAAAAATGGGTTAGACTTAAATCTAAGACCTGAAACTATGAAGCTACTAGAAGAAAATCCTGGGGAAACACTACAGAAAGCTGGTGTAAGCAAAATTTTTTTGTATAAGGCCTCAAAAGCACAGACAAACAAAGCAAAAATAGACAAATGAAATCACATCAAGTCAAAAAGTTCATTAAAGTTGGGGTGGTGCCTGTGGCTCAATGGAGTAGGGCGCTGGCCTCATATGCCGGAGGTGGTGGGTTCAAACCCAGCCCTAGCCAAAAACTGCAAAAAAAAAAAAAAAAAAAAAAAGTTCATTAAAGAAAAGGAAAGAATCAAAAAATGAAGAGACAACCTACAAAATGGCAGAAAATGTTCGAAAACTATCCATTTGATACAAGATTAATAACCAAAATGTATAAGTAGATTAAATAAGTCAATAGCAAAAATAATACTCAATTTAAAAAATGAGCAAAAGGCCTGAACAGACATTTTTCAAAACAAGATATACAAAATGCTCAATACCACTAATCACTGGAGAAATGTAAATAAAAATTACAATGAGATGCTGGTGAGGATGCTGAAAAAGGAAACACTTGTATACTTTTTGGGAGAATGTAACTTAGTATAGCCATTATGTAAAACTGTATGAACACGCCTTAAAAAACTTCAGATAGAAGTCCCATATGATCCAACAATTCCACTGCTGGCTATATATCCAAAAGAAATGAAATCAATATATTGAAGAGATGTACACGCCCATGTTTATTGCAACACTATTCACAATAGCTAAAATATGGAATCAACCTAAGTGTTCATAAGTGGATGAATGAATAGAGAAAATGTTGTATTTATATAATAAATATGATTCAGCCACAAAAATGAATAAGATCTTATCATTTATAATTACATGGATGGAACCAGAGGTCATTTATTATATAAGCTAAAGACAAAAAAGATAATATTTCATTTGCTCACTCCTATGTGGGAGCTAAAAAAGTAGATTTCATTGACATAGATTGGTGGTTACCAGAGGCTAGTAACAGAAAGGAGCAGAACAGCATTAAGAAAGATTGATTAATGGGTACAGATAAACAGTTTGATAGAAGAAATGAGACCTAGTGTTTGATAGATTGGTAGTGTGACTGTAATTTACAATAATCTATTGTATATTTCAAAATAGCTAGAAGAGAAAATTTGAATATTTTAGCATAAAGAAACAAGAAATATTTAAAGTGATAGTTATTCAAATTACACTGATTTGATCATTACAAATTATATAAATGTATTTTATTATCACATGTACCCTCAAAATACATCTATTGTTTATCAATAAAATAATTCAAAAAGAATAGTCAAATATTATAATCTAATAGATAGCACCATGAAAATTTCTGTTGGTTAATTTAATATAGGTTTTTAAATCCGCTACATTACTTTGAAGATGCAGAGAGAGAGATGAGCTCAACAAAGTTTGAGAAACAGTTGCACTGGGATTATAGAATTGATTATATTAAGCCTAATAGTGCTAAATGTGAATGATAAATGATCTGACCTATGCATTTGTATTTGTGTTGTATATTCATATCTGACCAATTAGCCCCGAATTGCATGTTCTACAATGAATCCCATCTGATGTGTGTGTAATAGCAGAAAAAATGAATAATAGTTCTAGGAGGGAATCCAAAATGAATAAAACATAAACATTACCCTTGACAAATTCACAGGGCTGAAATGTACACTATACTAACACTTCCTAAATAAAAGAAGAAGAAAATGTGGAAACAAAGCCTCATTAAAACTCCTAGAGCCAGAGTATACCATGAACCTTTGAATCTGCTATGAATCTGTGACTGGATTGGCTAGGCTATTACTAAAAAGCATAATTTTTTGATTAAACATCTGAGTAGATTGGCCGGCATACAAACCATACCCAAATCCTCCCAGATTCAATTAAAAACTGTTCTATCTATATAGATATGCATTACATTCACTCATAAAATTCAATTAGCAGTGACAAATAATTTTTGAAATGTGCTATTTTGGGGACCTCAGATATTTTTTGGAGTAATTCTTCTTTAGAATTACACTTTAAAGAATTAATGCACACTTTTTTTTTATCCCAACATTACTTGATGTTTCAGTCAACAAAGAAGCTTTGTTTGTCGTTTGACTCTTAAGGATCTGAATTTACCACTGTTTCTCAACTGTTTAATTATAACATATTTGATGTAAATTCAATACATTTTATTTTTTGCCTCTCATCATTAAATGTCTTCTTCAAAATATTTGGCTTTTACTGATATTCTTAAAGTCAAAATATATAACCTAGGAATAGCCAGAGTGAAACTTAGAAGATAGCATTATGTACCTAAATAAATAAATAAACATAGAATGTTTATTCTGGAATTTATGGGATAGGTCTTTATGGTGTTAATCAGCACAAACAGTATAAAATAATGGATTCTTTAATGAAGAAATTAATATTTGTGTGCCTAAGGATAGGTATTATTTAATGATGAAAACTAAATAGAATATAAAAGGGGGAAAACGCCACTGTCAGATAAATAGGAAATGGATGAAAAAGATGAATGAATTCATTAAACATGATGGAAGAAGGAGACTAGATTTAAAAAATGGAATAAAGATAGAGATCAGTAAAGACTGAAAAGAGAAAACAAGAAAGAAAAGTAAGACAAATGAATGAGAGGTCAATGGAAAAAATGATATAGAAAGGAAACAAATCTTAGAGAATGTAATAGGAAGTAAATGGCAGAAAGAAGCCTTCACAGGAATTGCATCCCCACTATACCTCACACATGGCCAAGAAGAGAAAGCACAGTGAGCTTCCCAGAGTGCAGAATGATTGAACTTGGACATGCCACAGAGAACGAAGGAGCCTCATCTCTTGAAGCAATGGTGATGTAGTGTAGACTGACAAAAAAATCATAACTGTCAAAAGGAAAATAATAGAGGAACTCAATCTTTATCAATATAAATGACCATTTCTAGATTGAACATGTCAGCATGGTAACCACCATTGGCAAGAGCAACCTTATTGCCTGCCAAGTGTTTTGTCTCCTTTCTTATATTAAGATTTTTTTATATGATTGCTTTTGAGAGAAATCCCATGTTAAAAGAATCTAACAGATGTCAGCTCTATCCTTGATTACACAAACACTTTGCTCTGGCAACTATTAAACTATGGAGGGTCATCAAATTCAGGATTAATCATTTAGCAGGTTAGAGAGCATAAAACAAAAACTGATTTTAAAATACATTGAAATCAATGGTGTAACGTTACTACTTAAATTATAATACTTTCCCAAGAGTCAGAAAACAATATTACACAGTTATTATTTGGAAGGAAATTAGTCAAAAAGACAGTTATCTATTTTTCATATAGAAAAGAACATTAACAAGCTGAAGAAAAACAAAAATCTACATAAATGACACAGAAAAATGAATTCAAGTTATGAATAAATTAATAGCTATATCAATGTTAGGGAACTGACAGTGCTGAAAATTATATAATGAAATATTTGTAACAAAATAACAGTGAAAAGAATTTCCTGAAAAATAATTAATTGCTATGTGGCTGCTACGTGCAAGAATATTAATTACTGTCAACAGCTATTCTTCCCTCAATCTTTTCATTAAATTTAGGAGGGAGCAGTTCTTAATGAGCAAAATATACTTAAATGATGTTTTAAAGATGTTGAAAGTTGTTGAATGGTTGGTTATAACATGGGCTAAACTAGAAATGTCTACAAGCCTACGAGCTGAAAAACATATACAAGATGAAAATAAGCAAACAGGAAGGGAAAATACGTGATCTACATACAGAAAAATTTACATCTAACTGAAAAATTAGCTATAAATAACTCAGACGTCTATGGGGTTGTTCCAAAATGTATGAAGAAACTCATTAATGAAATTAAGAAATTTATGATCATGATAAATAATTTAATTCTAAGTATGAGGAGCGCACCAAAATTACTCGCATTATTGGGATTATGTTATCTCATGGCCTCTGAGCCTACTAGGGTCTACTGTTTAAAAGTAGAAATATTTTCTAAACCTTGCAAAAACTAGATTGGATTTTTAAATAGAATACTATTTGTAGTTCTAATCACTGGCAAGTAAGGAGAGTCATTTATGCACAGTCCGTTTTGCCCCTTAGATTATAAGCTTTCAGAGGTCCAGGACTTTGCACCAGTATATCCTCTTTCCATGGCCATATGAGTGAAAATCTCATTTGGCATTTTCTCAATAAAGTTTTCATGAATGAATGAATGAAAACGGACATTTGCACTAAAATGAATAAGAATTAATTGCTGAGTTAAACCCTATGCCTTAATTGTATCAAATTATGGAGGCTTTAAAATAAAAAAAAATTTCTAATTTAGTAAATTTTAACATTTTACATGTAGGAAGCTACCTTATGTTTACGTAAATGTCCAAACTTTCACTATATAAAACTTATCTATATTAAATACAGCATATCAAAAAATGTATTTTCCTTTCGTCTTCCAATAAGAGGCAAAGTTATACATAGTCATAGCTGTGTGATATGACTGAATGCTCAACAGTAGAAGGTCTTCATATCTGCCCTTATCAGGCACTATAGGAAAAAATTCAGAACTTATTCTAGAAAATGGGCCTGGAATCAAGGGTCAGGCTGTGCTAAGTGTATGAAGGTGTATGAGAGAAAGAGAAAGATTGAGGGAGAGAGAGATACTCAAGTGTGTAAACAGAGCAAAAGTGGGGGAAAGCAGGAAATAGTGATCACTGGGGTATTGGCCTGCCACATCTTATTTCCTACATTGGAGGTCACCAAAAGCGATCTGGGCATGGTTGGTGGAGACAGCATCTTTGCCTGAGTCTGGAGCCCAGGTTTGGGGTAGTGATTAGAAGTAAATTCCCATGAGCGAAGATACAGGATTAGGAGATAGATGCACAAAACTGACAAGACTGACAAACTTCTGTTGTCTGTGTTCTCAATCCTACTTGCTTTGCCCTAAACCACTCCATGACCTGAACCTATACACTATACCTGGACATTCACTTCTTATTTTACCATGACATGAACCTACACACCCTTTGAGATAAACAAGCAAATAAATAAAACACAGTTTTATTTCTATCTGATCATTCACCTCTTCTTTCACTTAACTGTATATATAATGTAGTTTAACATTTACCTTCTATAAGGGATAATAAACTTTAGTTATATATTCAAACAATTTGGAAATGCCACAATCAGGTTACAAGCAACAACTTTAGAAATGTGATACAAAGAGAATGAGGTATTTGCAGCTGGTGTCATTATCAGATAGATAGATTTAACACATGAGTACTGGGAATTAAAAGACTTCATTGACCATAATTTGAAGTAAGAATGGTGTTTACGTTTGGCAGTGTACCATAGCCCCCAAAGACCTGAATATTTCTTTTACGAACCTGGTATGTACTTTTAGATAGATCCTTGAGCTCTTCTGAATTTTCACAGGTTAGGAAACATTTCATTAGTGAACTGAGACATAGGAACTTAAGCAATAAGGCACAAGCAAAATTAAATGGAAATTGAGGTTTAATGAAGCATAGTCCAAATAAAGACAGTATAAAATAAGCATTTAAACGAAAGTTAATCAACAAAATGAAGATTGTTTTCCTAAGAATGAAAGAAATAAAGCTGAGTTAAATTTTCTGCATTTAGTAAGTTTAGCACCATGTGGATATCTTAAGCCCATCTAAAGAGAATTCATTGAAGAGACACTATATACTCTGATAACCCTCCTAAAGACACTAGTTATTCTAAATATTGAGAAGAACATTGTTAAGAAATTCATTAACTTTAACTTGCATGAGAATCATCACACATAACACCATTAGGAAAAAACGAGTAAGTCTACATGCTTAATTTTAATTTTAATAGTATATCAAGCAACCTGGCACTGGCTTTTTTCACAAAAGGCAACTATATAGGCAAGACTGATTAATGCTAATTATACACATTTCAAAATTGCAAAATTTTATGAAGAGGTGTCCAACACAAAGAGATTATTTGTAAAATTTTGTAATGAATAGTTTGTAAATAAAGGTACATTTAGCTACAATTTTCCATTCTTCCTTATATATAGGGACTTTAGGATTTTGCTATATTTTAAAAAATACTGTTTTATCTTACAAATTTACACATGTACTCTTAAAAAAACCTAAAAAACTTCAACACAACCACACTTCACTCACAGCCTCAGTTTTTTCTTGTTCTTCTTCCCTCATTTATTATTATCTATTCTATTTTCTAAGGTTAATCAACAAACACTGAAAAATATTTTTCCTCTCAGTAGATTCTCATATTTTTAAAAAATAAACTACGTATCTTTCATCATGATTTATTTAACAAAATACACAAAGCATCTGAGAGGGATAAAAAGTAAAATGCTGTGGAGAAGACAGAGATTTTTTTTTCAAGGTTGTAACAATAATTATGTTATTTATTAAAGAATGCCAGAATAAAGATCTTTATATTTTCATGATATGTCATTCAACATGATAAATATGAATATTAAGTAAATCAAACAATGTAAATTTTTAAAATCTCCTAAATCTATATCACTGGTATCCTCAAAGTTAGTTGACAAGGAGATCTGGGCTCTGTTCTCACCAGATAAAACATTGATACTTCCAATACTCTTGGGTGGACCGGGGATATCTGGCTCAAGAGGGAGAATTCCCAAGTGAAAAAAAGCAGAGCCCTTGGTCCTGAAATGATACAAATTTAACTGGACCTTCAGCCTTTCTCTGCAAAATCATCAGAATGGGCAATTTCTTCCATATAGCAGCGCAACAATACCAGTGCAAATAAAAAGATAGCAGTTCTATTACCAACTTTCACTGCAAAAAATAATAATAAATGAGGGAGGCAGAACGAGAGAAAACTGAGGCTGGAAATGAAATGTGGTTGTGTTTACTATTTCCCAGCATTAATAAGCAACGAATATAATGCTTGATTTCATAAGCCTAACACCACATTTTAAGAAGTCCAGCATCCCTCCCCCACAGGAAGCACACAACTGCAGCAGACACGTTGAATAGTAGAGGACCATACAGAACAGGCAGAATAACAGCTCCCCAAAGATGTCCATGCCTCCATCCCTGGAACCTTTGAATATGCCATCTTACATGACAAAACTTCGTAGATGTGACTAAGGTTATGTAGACCTGGAAACGGGGAGGCCTACACTACCCAGTTAGGCCCAAAAAAAGTAGAGATTTTTTTTCTGGCTGCAGCCACAGAGGAATGTGACCGTGGAAGAAGGGTCAGAGTGATGCCATGGCAAAAGGACTTGACTGACCATTCCTGGCTTTGAAAATATAAGAAGGGGCCATGAGTTAAGGAGTATAGGCTGCCTCACAGTGGTTCTCAAAGTCCTAATGCCGTGACCCTTTAATACAGTTCCTCATGTTGTGGTGACCCCCAACCATACTTCATGAAGTAGCAATGAAAATAATTTTATGGTTGGGGGTCACCACAAC
>CAUYQV010061652.1:0-33428 GCA_963574575.1 Galagoides demidoff
CTGGCCATTTTTTGGTTGCAGCCATCATTGTTGTTTGGTGGGCCTGGGCTGGGGATTCGAACCCGCCACCTTAGGTGTAGTGGCTGGTGCCTTAGCCTATTGAGCCACAGGCGTCGAGCCACACTTCCTGATTTCTAATGATTTTTACTTCCAATGATTTTACTTCTAATCAGTGCCCACGTGTATCCATCAGTTAGTTTAATTGGTACATTTAGATCATTGATGTTCAAAGTGATTATTTATATAGTTGGATTAGTATCTACCAATTTGTTTTCTGTTTGTCACCTTTTTATTCCTATTTTTATCTTCTACTCTTGGTGGTTTTAATTGAACATTTCATATGGTTCAGTTTTTCTCTCCTTTTTAGCATATCAATTATACTATTTATTTATTTTTTAGTAGTGCCCTGAAGTTTTCAACATACATTTATAAATCCAAGCCCATGCACACATAACTTCATAGGTAATGTATACTATAACAAAATAATTCTAAATCCCCTTCTCATGCCTGTATCATTGGTATCCTTCATGTCACATATATAAACACGCATATAAAAGCTCATATAAACATGTGGGCACACATAAGATATTTATATCAGCATACATCAGTCAATACGTTGTTCTTATTTTGATCCAACCATTTTTTATTAATCAATTAAAAATAAGAAAAGTTTTTATTTCGCCTCAGGGAAGTACAGGGAGTAAAAGCTCTGCAGCAGAAGCCTGCGAGAATCAGCGCCAGCATAGGTAGGAAAAACTGAACTGTAACTGATAAACGCTGCCTACTACAGGAGTTAGAGAACATAAATTTGTTTATGGGTGGCAAAGACAACTCATGAACCTCTTACACCTTCAGGAGGCCTCAAACAGTCATTTATTTAACAATGAGCCACCCTTGGAATTTTCATGGTCGAGAACTCAGTATATGATCTATCAGTTTGTCTACTGATTGTTATAATGTTCTTAATTCCTTTGAGACAAAATATTTCTGCAATTTTTATTGATTGGTCCTAGTTTTGGTCTTTAAAGCAACACAGAGCAGGCAAATGTGGTAGGGTAGTTTATGTTAAAATATGAAAAGAACTATAACCCTCCAGTTTTTTTTTCCAGTTTTTGGCCACTGTTGGGTTTGAACCCGCCACCTCTGGCATATGGGGCCGGCGCCTTACTCCTTTGAGCCACAGGTGCTGCCCTGACCCTTCAATTTTTAGGAGATATTTAAAAATATAATCTATTGCTAATTTGTGAAATTTCTTCTGTCACAGGAGAAGGATGTATGTATAGCCTTGCTCAGCCAGACTTTGTTTTTGATTCTGCCTCTGGAGTCCGCTCTTTTATTCTCTTCGTGGCCTGTTTCATTTTTGGTCTTTGTCTCTATCTTGTTCCCTCTGCTTTTGTCCATACTTCCAGGTTTTCCCCAAGTACAGCCAAAGTAGTAGTAGACGCAGGTCCACTGACACAGGTTGTCAGGAGGACAAGAGCTTAGCTGGTTCTAGGACATGTGGTTGCACTAGAATGTTTTCTTTTTCCCTATGGATAGCTTGGCTTTCCTTCTTTGGAGTTTTTATCAGTGTAAAATGAAGATGAAACTCAGTGTACCATGTGCTTCCTAGTGTAGTGTCCTGGGAAGGGTCCATTGAGGCAGAGAGGTGTTCCTTTTTGCATCTCAAATTTTCCTTCCCTCTTTTAGTGAGAGTCTGTTGGTAGTAATTTTTTTTAGTATTTATTATTATTTCACCTCAATTCTCAAAAGCTGATGTGACTGGATTTAGAATGCTGCATTGACAGTTATTTTCTCCTAGTAGTGAGCACATTCTGCTTGATCTTCCACTGTTCCGAAAAGCCAGCTCTTCCTTTATGGAGGAAGTGTGTTGTTTTTTTTTTTTTTCTTCCTGCTCTAGCGTTTGCTGTCTCACTGGAATGTATCTAGGTGTTAATTTAAAAAACATCATGTTCTGTTTGATTGATGCCCTCATCCTTTGTTCTCTTCCTCTGGACCTCTTAGTTGTATGTGACACCTTTCTCTAAAATCATGTTTCATAATTTTTTATATTTTCCATGTTTTGGTCTCTGTGTGCTTTGCTATACAGAAAACTATAGTTTTTAGACCCACTCCTCTATCTCTAATTATTTCTTCATCATTGTCTAGACTGCTGTTTATTAGAGCTGCTATCTATTAAATATGTTTTCCTTAGTATAGCTTTCATTTCTAAAAGTTCTGCTGGTATTGTTTTAAGAAGTTTTTGCTCAGATTTGATAGTTTCTTATTGCTTAGTCAAATTCTTCTCTCATTTATTAAACATACCTGTTTTGTATCTTATAATTCTAATACATTCAGGTCTTATTCTGTACTTTGTTATGTCTGTGGGCCCTTGCTCGTGGAGATGTGTGTGTGTGTGTGTGTGTTTTTCTGAGACAGATTCTCACTTTGATGCTCTTAATAGAGTTCCATGACATCATAGCTCAAAATTAAACATAAAGCAGTAAGTCAGACTATAAATAGCACCTGAATGCCATACATGCATATTAGATGTTATAACCCACAACTCTTTTTTTTATTTTTGAGAGAGTTTCACTTTGTTGCCCTCAGTAGAGTGCTGTGGCGTCATAGCTCACACCAACCTCAAACTCTTGGGCTCAAGTGATAGGCTGGTCTCGAACTCCTGAGCTCAGGCGATCTACCTGCCTCAGCCTCCCAGAGGCTTTCTTGTATGTTTAAATCATGAGCCAAAGTTACTTGGAAGCTTATCTGTGGTAATTCTTTGAAGTCTGGTTTTAAAGGGTATTCCTCTACTTTTGCCAGGTGCCTGAAGTCACTACCAGCCTGAGATTCCTGTAATGAAAACTGGAACTTGGATTATCTTCTCTGTGTGTGTAGTGTGAATTTCTGGCCCCAAATCTGCAAGTTGGTAGGTTTATGATTAGGAATTCTCAGTGAAGAGTTTCTTTTTTCTCCTATTTCCAGAGTCAAGGGTAAGACACACAGTTATTCCCACCTGTTTTTCTGTGAAGCTGCCTTTCCCCCCCACTCGTCTGCTGAGAATGTTGTCTTTTAGGGACCTCAGCTTCATGCAGAGATCTCAGATGGAACTCTGACCTTGCACTAGCTCCCAAGCTTTGTCTTATTTGTGGAGACAGATCACTGATAATATGATGAATGGTGTGGCATCAAGGCTGTTCTTTGAATTCATAGTTTTTCATACTTTATGGGTTCCCAAGATTTCTTGTCAGTTTAGCCATGTATTTACAATATTATTTAATATTTGATCCAGCATTTTTAGGTATTACATACTAGGGGAGTCACTATAGACGTGTGGTCTGCTGTGTTACCAGAAATTGAAGTCTTAAGTGATCTGTTTATATAAATTATTTATAAAATATTTTTACTTAATTTATGTAGTAGTGAAAAATTAGAAAAGAACTAGAAACTCTTATTAAGGTAGGTCTTTAATAATTATGATAAAGTCTTCCTCCAGAGCTATACTTGGGTTGAGGTGGCTACTCCCTTATGTTGTGGCTGAAAAAAATAGTGGGTCTCATACTTGGATGGAGAATGAGTTAACATCTATGAATGTGAAGAAGTTATTAAGATAATAGCTATGATATTATTGCTATTAGAGCAGCAGTTCTCAACCTACTGTATTAAAGGGTTGCAGCAGTAGGAAGGTTGTGCTTCTCCAGCATTTTTCATCATTAGTATACCACAAGCAATTATGACCTTGAATATATCAAATTACTAGCTCTAGCTCTACTTTCTTCCTTATGTACTAATTTTTTGTACTTAGGACTTCTCTTGGTATTTAAGGTGATAAAGCCTTTATAGTAAGGTTTCAAATGGGTAAATTCTTGGGTGATTTCTTCAGCATGTTCTTGAAGTGTACTGCCAACCTAACTTTGCCACCCATTTTTTTTGGTCATTGTTTTGTTGTTGCTGCTTATTAAATCGATATGCTGTGACTTGATCAGTGCAATGGGTCAAGCTTGTAATTCCGGTGATTTGGGAGGCGGATGTGGGAGGATCACTTGAGGCCAGGAGTTTGAGATCAGCCTGGGCAATGTAGTGAAACCCTGTTTCTAAATATAAATAAGAAAAATTGGTTGGGTTTGGTAGCAGTAGCACACATTTGTAGTCCCAACTACTTGGGGAGCCTGAGGCAGGAAGATCATTAGAGCCTAGGAGTTCAAGGCTGCGATGAGCTATGATTTCGCATTACAGTTCAGCCTGGGTGTGGGACTTCAGGACCATGCTTTTTTAATTAGAGGACAGTTAGGACTGATTAGCTTCAGTTTTTCTGCCTATTAATTGGGTTGTGAGAACAGGCAATTGGAACAGAGAGTTTATGATTCTTTTGACAACAAAAGATGGTAATGGAGATAAAAAATACAAGAAAATGTTCTTGATCTCATTTTCTAGAAATGAACACTATTAACACTTTGATATATTTTCATCTTTTTTTTTTTTTTTTTTGAGACAGGAGTTCCACCATGTCACCCTCATAGAGTGCTGTGGCATCACAGCTCATAGCAACCTCAAACTCTTGGGCTTAAGTGGTTCTCTTGCCTCAGTCTTCCAAGTAGTTGGGACTACAGATGGCCTTCCACAATGCCTGGCTATTTTTTGGTGCAATTGTCATTGTTGTTTAGTAGGCCCAGGCAGGGTTTGAACCCACCGAGCCTATTTTCATCATATTTTTAACTATAAAATTGGGATTACAATGTATATATGCCTTTGTTTTATACTTTGCTTTTATTATTAGTCTAAGCTTACTCATTTTATTAAATATTCTTAAACTTTTAAATAGCTCTCAGGTGTCCTCAAACTGTGGCCCACCTAGGACATTTATCTGGGCCATCGGGTGTTTTTGCCACCTGTCCTGCTTAGCAGCCGACTCGTCCCGGGGCCCATAGTCTGGCCCTCCAACGGTCTGAGGACAGTAAACTGACCTCCTGTTTAAGAAGTTTGAGGACCCCTAAGCTAGATAATATACTCTCCTATAAGTGTCTCACAGTGTATCTAATCATTTCCCTGTTTTTAGACACTTGGGTTATTTGTAACCTGTGAGCATTCTTGATATGTATACATTTGTAAATATCTTGACTGTTAACTTTTTAAAGACTGGCTATACATGGGATATGAGGTATGAATACATATATGACTCTCGATACATAATGACAAATTGTGCTCCAGAATATATACTAGTTTACACCCTCCCATCAGCACTTGAGAATATCCATTTTACTACATCTTTTTAAAGTCTGGTAGTAATCCTTGTGTAATATTCATTTTTAAAATAATTAGGTGAAATTTGCTTTTCTTCATTCATAAATGAGGTTTAAAAAAAAAATTTTTTTTTTTTTGGACAGTCTCATTTGTTGCCCTTGGTAAACTGCTGTAGCACCATAGCTCACAGCAACCTGAAACTCTTGGGCTCAAGCAATCCTCTTGCCTCAGCCTTCCAAGTAGCTGAGATTATAGGTGTGTCACAATACTCAGCTATCTTTAGAGATGGGTCTTGATCTTGCTCAGGCAGGTCTCAGAACTCCTGAGCTCAAGCAATCCACCTGCCTCCGTGTCCTGGAGTGCTGGGATAACAACATGAGCCACTATGCCCAGCCTGTTAAGTTTTTTTTAATATGTTCATTTTCCTTTTGTATTTTCCAAGCTGTTAAGGGTTTTTTAAAAATGCATTTTTTCTGATAACATGCTCATCCATTTTTTGTTGTACACAACAAAACATAACTGTTAGGTACCACATATTATTTAGACTTGGCCATTAATCCTTATTTATGAATATTTGTCTTCTAAATTTTTATGTAGTTAAATATATCACCTTTTCCTTATGATTTTTCTTCCCTCATCCCTTCTGAATGTTTAGGATGGCTTTTCTCTACCTCAACATCAGCTAATCATCTAGAGTATATGTACCATACTGTAGTCTATATTTTAGTGTCTTATATGTATAATAGTTTTATATGTTTTTTTTACATTAGACTTTTAATCTATTTGGAATTCTGTTGAGATATAGGGATTTTATTCCTTCCCAAAAGAAAATTTAAATAATTGTTGCAGCACTATTTATTTATAATACTTTGTTTCCTCTGCCTTGAAGTGCTATCTTGGTTAATGCTTTAATTTTGACATACACCATCATTGTGTCTATTTTATGGTTCCAGATTTTGGTGGTGTCAGAGTTTACGTTTTCCTATTTCATATATTGGAATGGCATATCATTGCTTTTGTATTTCTTGATTATTAGTGAGGTTTAACATATTTTCATGTGTTTCTTGGCCATTCCTGTTTCTCTTTATTGCTTCTTCAGATCTATTGCCCATTTTCTACTAATAGTTTGCATGTTTATGTATTTATAACAATTTTTTGTACATTCCAGGGATCAATTTTATGTTAGCATTATAACTGGTTTTCCCTGAAGTCTCTGACTTCATTTTTTATTTTTTATTAAGTTTAAGACAGTTGAATTTGTCAGTCTTTACTTCTGTGGTTTCTGAATTTCCTAATCTTGATTAATTTGACAGGGCTTACTGAGCATCTACTATATTTCAGGGGCTGGTTTAGGTACCTGGGATATATCATAAACAAAACACAAGATTTTTAGAACTTTACATTCAAGAAACTCTTACCCTGAGTGCATAAAGATTCACCTGTATTTTTTCCTAGAAGTATTTTAAGTCTTGCTTTTTTACTTTTAGATCATTAATCCCTGGGAATTTATTTTTCACTGTTTTTTAGAGCCACTTCTATTTGTGTGAGTTTTTCTCTGAGTCTTTAGTTTATCGGTCTAGCTCTCTCTCCTGCATCTATAACATGTTCTTGTAACTATAGCCCAGTAATAAGTCTTAATATGATATCTTTCTCTGTCTTATTTTTCTTTGAAAGTGCTTGGCCAATTCTAAGTCCTTGACTTCTCCTTGTGGATTTTAGAATCCTCTGTACTTCTGTTGTGTCTTTGGTTATGCCTGGCATCCTTTTCAGGTCTGCTGTTAGCTGTGTTAGGGTCAAATCCTGCTACTTTGGTAGTGTCTTCAGGCTTTAATAGTTCTTCTGATCCTTGAACTTTCTTCTGCAGCTTTTTTCTTATAAACATGGCAACTGAAAAACAACTCAAAACTTTCTTACATAAAAGTTGAGCCATATCGGTCTGATGCAGATATAAAAGTAGCAGCCAGGTTGTAGAGTTGAGAAGTGAGTTTGAGAAAATGGAGTTGGAGAACTTGAGCCGCTCTTTGCTGTACACTTGGTCAAGTGAGAGGGCAGGGATGAAGAGGCACAGACCTTGGGATTTTGCATTTTTTCTGTATTATACCTTTTGAAAGAACTTAAGGTGTTTCTTATGTCATGTAATTTGTCTTTTTCTTAATTTCCCTAGCCTCCACCCGGCAGTGTGAAGATGCCTAATGTGCCCAATACACAACCAGCAATAATGAAACCAACAGAGGAACATCCAGCTTATACACAGATTGCAAAGGTTAGTTCTTGTTGGCCGTGTAAATTCATGTTGGAAATTCCAATATCAGTAACATTTGCTTTCAGAGCAAAATCTTTTTTTTCCTTCCCCTTATCCCCACTTTTTTGAGACAGAGTCTCACTGTTTCCCAGGCTAGAGTGCTATGGCATCATCCCAGCTCATAGCAACCCCAAACTCATGGGTTCAAATGATCCTTCTGCCTCAGCCTCAGATGTAGCTGGGACTATGGGTGCCTGCCACAACTCCTGGCTAATTTTTTAGTAGAGATGGGGGTTTCACTCTTGGTCAGGCTGGTCTCAAACTCCTAAATTCAAGCAATCCTGCCTTGGCCTCCCAGAGTGCTAGGATTATAGGTGTGACCCACTGGCATCCAGCCTTTGGTCTCATTTTCTAATGCAAGATACCATTATGGTAACATTGATAGAATAATGTGTATTATTGGAAGAGAGTTACAATGGCTAAGTAATGGACAGTGACAGTGTTAGGAGGTAGAGGATGGCAAACTCTGAGAAAAAAGATGAATAAGATGTCTGGTGTTGTGTAAGGGCAAATGGAGTAAAAAAGCAGAATTTCTTAGTCAGGGTCTTTTTTTATCCGTTTCTTGTATAACATTTAAGATATTTTACATGGGGAACCTTATAACCTCTTTTAGCCCAACTTATAAGGGCTTTTGCCCTTTTTTCTGTTTGTTTTCCTCAGCTGTTCTCATTGCCCCTGTTCTTCACTCATTTAGGCACAGAGGTCACCTTAATTTCATTTTCTAGATTACCTTAGAACTCTGACTGCTCTTACAAAGGCAGCGGTTCTCAACCTGTGGGTCGCAACCCACAGGAACTGTATTAAAGGCTCATGGCATTAGGAAGGTTGAGAACCACTGTAGTAAGGAGTTTTGTCTATTTCTATGGGTCCAGCATTTCTATTAAGGGTTTTCATAACCAAAATACTAAAATGGGCTAAATATTCTCATAAAATTTTATGAAATTATGATCTCCTATGAATCCCTATATTTTGGAAGTACAGTTGGAATTAGGATTCATTCTATCATAGTAGAGAGAGAAGTAGGAGATAGCGTACAATTGTTAAATTATTTTATACTTCTATATAAATTTTAAAATATTTTATACTTCTGACAGAGTGTTCATGTGTTGCTGTTTTTTATTTAGGAACATGCCTTGGCCCAAGCTGAACTTCTTAAGCGCCAGGAAGAACTAGAAAGAAAAGCTGCAGAATTAGATCGTCGAGAACGAGAAATGCAAAACCTCAGTCAACATGGTAGTATTCAAAGGAATTTGAGATAAAAATAACTTTTAAACACTTTAAATTATATCTGTACTAGCTTCACAGTTGTTTGGTTTGTGGATAAAAGCCTGCCCTGTTTTCTCGTTCTAGCAAAGAGATCAGACACAGCAGATTGTGTATTTGATACTCTGCAGCTCTCTGATCTTGGCTGATTTGCATAGTCTTTTGATAGATTTGAACAGTGTTAGCATCATCATGCAGAAAATGAATGTGATAATTTTGTCTTACTCTAAGGCCAGGAGCCTTTGGTTCTGCTCTTGGGTCCCCTTTGGTTCTATTGAATCTTTGTGAGTACATTTGAGTGTGCCCTACATGTGATTCATCTGATTTATTCAGACCAGTTTCTCTTTATCTGCCCTTGCCTACCCAAGTTTATCCTATTTCAGACCATGTTAGAATAATATGACATTTAGAAGCCTAAGGTGTTTATATGATGCCAAAGAAATAAGTATGTGCTGAATTGTTAGTTATAAAATCTATTCAGGCTGTGACATTCAAAGATCACTTCAAGTGAGTCTCTTAGGGAATACTAGCAGTCTCTGGGTAAAACATGGTTAAGACCTAGACAAGTTGGTTTAGAATGTCTGGGATAAGGATGGAATGCAAAGGTAGAACAACAGTAATGCAGAACTATTCCTTTCTTATCTTAGATGTGTAAGTCTAAGGCCTCATGAGAATATATTTATCCTGGGTCATTTTCTTGCTTGCAGCATCAATACAAGGAGGAACTAAAGATTTACTTGGGATCATTGTTTTTGAAATAGCTGTAAAAAAAACTGGTCCTATTCCTTTCACACTGACTAATACAAAATTGTTCTGTGTACTGTGAGAGATGTTAGGTAGTGATGAATAGTGTAAACTAATAGATTTGTAGTATGTCAGGACATCTTAGTACTTTTCACCTTTTAACTCCTACTTGATTCTGATTATAATCTTGTGAAGGGTTGTAGAGTTGTTGTTCTCATTTTACAGATTTAGAAACTAAGAGTCGGAGAGGTCAGGTTGCTAAATGCCACCTAGCCAGTTAAGTGGCAGGCAGTTCTGGTTCCACAGCCTCTGTTCTCTACTACTGTTCTCCACTGCTTGTCAGGTATTATGAGACTGGTGCAAGAAACATACGAATTATATGGAATTTGAATAGTGTGATAAATGTAACAGAGGAGGCACATAGGGGAGAATATGAAATAAGAAGTCATGCTTTTCCCACTTTGAAAATTCTTCTGGTCTATAAAAAGTATGATCAAAGTTGTGGGTTATAGGTCAGGCATGGTGGCTCATGCCTATAATCCTAGTACTCTGAGAGGCCAAGGCAAGTGGATCGCCTAAGCTCATAGGTTTGAGACCAGTCTGAGCAAGACTGAGACACCCCTCCCCCATCTATAAAAATAGCCAGGTATTGTGGTGGGCACCTGTAGTTCAAGCTGCTTTGGAGGCTGAGGCAAGAGGATCACTTGAGCCCAAGAGTTTGAGGTTGCTGTGCGCTGTGACACCACGACACTCTACCGAGGGCAACAAAGTAAAACTCTGTCTTAAAAAAAAAAATTGTGGGTTATAGCATCTAACATGCACGTATGGCCTTCAGGTGCTAATTTATATTCTGGCTTACTGTTATATGTTTAATTTTGCCTATTATTTCCCAGGTCTTATTTTCAATCTAATTTCTTTCTTTAGGCATATTTTCTTCCCTCACAGATTGAATTTATTTTTCTCTAGGTTTTGGAAGGTTCGTAATTTCTCAGCTTCTTTCCTATGACTGTTTTATGTTTTCATAGTTATATGGTTTTCTCGCATATGTCTTTTGGGCATTATTTTTTCCAGACTTTTGAGTTTTCCAAATTTGATTCTTTGGTATTGGTTTAATCTTGTGTTTCTTCATGGAGTTAGCAAAAACTTGAAGAATTTAGAAGCTCATATTCTCTCTCCACGTGGGTTAGGAATAATAGCAGAATTATTTTTAAAGATTTAAGATGTTGTGGAAGAAATTAAAGTTTAAAAAGTAGATGACTTTTCCTTAACAACCAGACCTTTGGGACTTAGAACTAAATTTGTTTTTAGGGCAGAATCACAGGGTTATGTTCCTCTGGATTTTTTTGTTTCTAGTTTTTTTCTGTGCATGTTTAGTTCCTGCTAAACATGATAGGATATGATAACTGGAAAATTATTTTACTATCTAATGTTTTCTAAAATGATATTCTTTTTTTTTGAGATGGAGCCTCAAGCTATCCCCCTGGGCAGAGTGCCATGGCATCACAGCTCATAGCAACCTTCAACTCCTGGGCTCAAGCGAGTCTCCTGCCTCCGCCTCCCAAGTAGCTGGGACCACAGGCACCCGCCACAACGCCCAGCCATTTTTTGGTTGCAGCCATCATTGTTATTTGGCCGGCCCGGGCTGGAGACTTGAACCTGCCATCTTAGGTGTACGTGGCTGGAGCCTTAGCCAGTTGAGCCACAGGCGCCGAGCCTAAAATGATATTCTTAGAAAATTTTTAAAAATATAAAGCTTGGCTTCCAAAGTTCTAGGAATATAGAGATACAGTATTACATTTTTTAGACTAGCTATTAAAATAATAGATAAGGTTTTTCTTTATTACGAAACCCAAAATCAGAATGAATTTGTTGTAACATAATTTTTGTTTTTGTCTTTGTTTTTTAATTTACAGGTAGAAAAAATAATTGGCCACCTCTTCCTGGAAATTTTCCTGTGGGACCTTGTTTCTATCAAGACTTTTCAGTAGACATTCCTGTAGAATTCCAAAAGACAGTAAAGCTTATGTACTACTTGTGGATGTGTGAGTATATAACAAATTATATATTTCTTTAGAGTTTAGATTTTAACATCCAAATCCACCATTTCTGGGAATTGATGTGTTAAGGATAGTATAGTAAATTGGTCTTCATTTTCTGTAATAATTCTAATTTTCAGAGTGAAACATCATCTTTAGGTAATTCACATTATACCATATGTGACAGTGTAAGTCCTTGGAAGAGAAAAACATAGCTGAGAACTGGCATTCTTTTAAGAAAAGAACAACTTCTTTGTCATATGTAATGGTTCCTTGAAATTTGTTATCTAGGCGTGATTTGCTTGAGAAAATTATGCATGCTATTTTTATGCAGAGAGACCACAGTTTACTTTTCATTTTAAGTGGTTGTGAATACTTCTATTATTGAAAGTATGTAATTAATATAGGATATTTTATTGAATGGAATGTCAGAACATTTTAGGTTGTGATACTTGGATTTCTTTGAGCATAATTACAACTCAGGGAATCCTAAAATAAAATATCAAGCTGTTAACAGTCCTCCTGTATGTACACAGACTTCCCACTTACTCTCTGTTTCATTTTTCTTCCAAACAGTAGTCTCAGCCTTATTTGATATAATTGTCAGAAGGAGAGATAGCATCTTAGCTTCTTACCTAGTGACATCTAGGTTAATGGCTAATTTTTAGGGTGCATTTTTTTTTTTTATTTGAGGCAGGGTTTTACTCTGTCACCCAGGCTAGAGTACAGTGGTGTCAATGATAGCCCACTGCAACCTCAAACTCCTGGGCTCATACAATTCTTTCACAGCCTCTGGAGAAGCTGTAGCTGTAGTTATTGTGCCACCATGCCTGGCTAATTTTTGTATTTTTGCTAGAGATGGGGGTCTCTTGTTTAGGCTAGTCTTGAACTCCTGACCATAGCAATCCTTTCACCTTAGCCTCTGGAGTAGTTGGGGCTGACCAGAAAATACTGTTTTTGGTAGAATAGATGAGGTTTGGAAAAAAATTATAAAAGGAATTTAGTAAATAGAAATTGAAAGGGGAAGATGGTTAATTTTGACTAAAGTATAGTTATTAACTACTTTACCAAGGCTAAGTTTTTGAAAATAGGTCTGTTTTGGCTTGGCGCCCATTAGCACAGTGGTTACAGTGCTGGCCATGTACACTAAGGCTGGTGGGTTTGAACCCAGCCCAGGCCAGCTGAATAACAATGACAGCTGCAACAAAAAATGGCTGGGCATTGTGGCGAGTGCCTGTAGTCCCAGCTACTGGGAGGCAGAGGCAAGAGGATCGCTTAAGCCCAAGGGTTTGAGATTGCTGTGAGCTGTGACTCCATGGTACTCTACCGAAGGCAACATAGTGAGACTATCTAAAAAAAAAAAAGATGTGGCACCTGTGGCTCAAAGGTATAGGGCTGGCCCCATATGCTGGAGGTGACGGGTCAAACTCAGCCCCGGCCAAAAACCATAAAAAAAGAAAGAGAAAGAAAGAAAATAGGTCTGTTTTGTCTAGAAATAATCACTTTCTGAATTTCTCAAATAATATAATTGACTATAGTTTTCCCCAGCTTTATTTAGTTAGCAAGTTTGTTTAACAGTATTCAAAGAGGACTCAAAATTCCAGTTTTTGAAGCAGCATTACCTGGACTGAAGTAACATCTACTCCCAGTTTAGTAATGTGCCTACATTTCATATAATATATGATATTTTAATAAATTATTTTCATAAAGTATTATTTTATTGTCAAATTTGGGATTGACTCATACTTTTATAAGGAGAGCTAACATTTGTTGAGGATTTACTTCATGCCAGGCACAGTGCTGACCACTTTGCATACATTGCCTTATTAAACCCTGAGCACACTATGAAGCAGGTACTATGTTTTAAGCAGGTACTTTGTTTTGTAGATAGGAAAACTAAAGCTCAGAGAATCTGAATAACTTGTCCAACATTACACAAGTTGGATAAGCTCAACTGTAGAGGTCAGGGCCTAGATTTCCATGTTATAACACCTACAAAATACTGAAATGAAGAAGTAATTAACATTTTAAACTGAATGTGATGACAATATACTTTCTTCTTCTTCTTTTTTTTTTTTTTTTTTGAGACAGAGCCTCAAGTTGTCACCCTGGGTAGAGTGCTGTGGCATCATAGCTCACAGCAACCTCCAACTCCTAAGCTTAAGCGATTTCTCCTGCCTCAGCTTCCTGAGTAGCTGGGACTATAGTTGCCTGCCACAATGCCTGGCTGTTTTTTGATTGTAGTTGTCATTGTTGTTTGGTGGGCCTGGGCTGGATTTGAACCCACTAGCTCTGGTGTATGTGGCTGGTGCCTTAGCCACTTGAGCTACAGGCGCAGAGCTGAAGATATACTTTCAAAGGTTTTTTGTTGTTGTTGCTTTGTTGTTTTTTTTGAGACAAAGTCTCACTTTGTTGCCCTCAGTAGAGTGCCATGGCATCACAGCTCACAGCAGCCTCAAACTCTTGGGCTTAAGCAATTCTCTTGCCTCAGCCTCCCAAGTAACTGAGACTATGGGAACTTGCCACAATGCCTTGCTAGTTTTTTGTTGTAGTTGTCATTGTTGTTTGGCAGGCCTGGGCTGGATTCCAACCCGCCAGCTGTGGTGTACACGGCTGGCGTCCTAGCCACTGAGCTACAGGAGCCAAGCCTTGCAAAGGTATCTTAACTGAAGCAAATAATATAATCTATAAATGAACTGAAGCAATTAGAAGTATCACAGTAGTGCTCGCTTCGGCAGCACATATATTAAAATTGGAACAATACAGAGAAGATTAGCATGGCCCCTGTGCAAGGATGACACGCAAATTCGTGAAGCGTTCCATATTTTTTTTTATTAAAAAGATTTTGGATGCAAAAAAAAAAAAAGAAGTATCACAGTGACACAAATCTCAATCTCTTTGAGTGTAGTTTGATGTTAAAAAGAAATAGGAAAGAAGAAAAACAAGTCAGCTACATTAACCATTTAGTGAAGAAGATAATATGGCATTTATTTTAGGGGTCTATATTGTAATTCAGAATTTATCAAGACTATTTAGTAATGGTTGCAAATTTAGGTCCATTAGCAGATTGAGTGCTTAATAAAGCAAATTGAAATTTTATATGAAAGAAAGTTCATTTTGCAAATCAAATAACCAAAATCAAGAGATTTCTTTAGTATTCTACCTACATTTGGGGTCTAGCAACATAGATTCATCTCTCACTAAAATTCTATTGAAGTTAGCAACGTTGTCACACAACTCTGCCTTTCTGTATGTTTTTTGAACTCTGGATAATTGGACAGATTGTTCGGTAATTAGCCCTGGACACTTTGGTCTTCTTTAGGGTACAAGTGAATGGTTCCATTAGTAATTGTTGCTCGTTCCTGTGGAAACATTCAGAAAAAAATTGTATGGTAAAAAATTAAATTGCTATTTTTATCTATACTTGGAAAATTTTTGCGAACTTTAAGACATATATTGTCTTTCTTTAAGTGGATTAGGAGATTAAACCTTTAAAAGTTATTTCTCTGAACATTGAAATTTAAATTAGAATGTTCTCAACATTTAAAACCTTTTTTAGACAACTGGGTACCAGTTAATGCTACAGAGTAGTAATTTTCTTTTTCTTTTGAATTCTGCTTTTGAGCTCTTAACTACCCTTTTTTGAGGCAGCATTTTAAGTAAATTTATTAGTACTAGCCAGCTTTCTTTCATGAGAGTTAAAATCCCAAATGAGAATAGTCTCATTTAAAATCCCAAATGAGTGAGAATCTCTTTTTTGTGATAGAATTAAATGGAATTTTAAAGGTAGAGAGCTCCTGAAGTTCTGTAGCTGAAATAATGAACTCATGGAGGTTAAGTGACTGGTTTAGTCTTACATTATTAACCTGGGTGTTTTCACACTTCCTGTGGAGTTCTTTCGTTTACTCTAGACTGAGTTTGTTTATTTATCTAGTGGTTGGATGAAAGCAAATTTGGAGAATCCTAGAATGTATTTTCATATTGGTTCATTAAATATTAATTTTGATTCGGAAAGAGATTTAGTTTATTTTTAATGCATATTGAGATGTTTTTATTACTTAGATTCAATAGGTTTTCACATTAATTTCAACTGATGTAGTTTATTTGGTATAGTTTTATTGTATTCATAATTTACATTGAGCATTCTTCTGGCTTATATAAGAATTCTGATGATAAATGCAACCTGTGAATACATTTTTAAAACAATTCTTAGTTATTATAATGAGGGACAGATGTAGTTCTTTACGATCATAATGTAGGTAGATGTTACACAGATTGTTTTTGGTCTATCAGGGGGAAAAAAGTGCGGAATTTGCCAGGATCTATTTGTATTAACTGAAGGAATGGCTTGTCACAACAGCTAACGTGTATTATGTAATGTGGGGAAGTGGGGTGAAGGTTTAATAAATTTAATCTTCTACTAAAACATAGTGTTTATTTTTAGGATAATGGACAACTCTATAAAGATGATTTCATAATCCTTATAGAGTGACTGTATCATCACTGGAAATTGCTACTGTATTAGTATTTTTACTACTCTTTTTAGTCTGTTGCCCCTTTCTTTAAAAATACAGTTCTGAGTATAGGATCATTTTCCTCCTAAATCTTCATTCTTTTCTGAGCAGACACTACTTTTCTTCCAGGCCTTGAATCAGGAGACACATCGTTTTTTTCCTTCATATAGATTCTTAAGTTGGTGCTTCTCTGGTTTAGCAATCTAATTGCCTCTTAGAATGAGAGGGCTGCCAGAATTTTTGCCAAACAGTACATGTATTAGAATTTCCTTATTTGTGTATACTGTTTTCAAATCAAATGTGTAAGATATAGCAGTGTTCTGAAAAATAACTAAGTAGAAATAGGAGATAGATTTTTCTCTTAGAAGTATTTTTTTCATTTATAATTTTTGTCGAATTCATAAATTGAATGTAAACCTTTCTCTTTCTCTTTTGTTTTTGATTCCACAGTCCACGCCGTAACACTGTTTCTAAATATCTTTGGATGCACAGCTTGGTTTTGTGTTGATTCTTCAAGAGGGGTTGATTTTGGCTTGAGTATCCTGTGGTTCTTGCTTTTTACTCCTTGTTCATTTGTCTGTTGGTACAGACCACTTTACGGAGCTTTCAGGTAAAATGTGTGTATTTTAAAATATGCTTTTTAATACCTCGAAGTAAATAATTAGTAGTACACCTTAATGGAAAAATTGACACATTTTTCACTAAAATCTTTTTTATTGTTGTTTAACATACTTTCAGAAAAGTCCAGTATAGCGTGCCTGTGTATTTATTGGCTTTCATAAGTCATAAAATCCCATCCTTTTCTTCATTTGAAAAAAAGAACAAACATGAAAATTAATGTAAGAAACATAAAAATGGTCTTAGATATTTAAAATTTTCTATTTCATGTGATAAACTTGATCTTAAGGAAAATTTTGGTCTTTGTTTCCCCTCCCCCCTAAAAAATACAATTGGTAGTTTCAGTCTTAATTTTTAAAGAACCTAAGGAAGGTAAATATAATATAATATAAATGCAACATTTAAAACAAGTAATTTGCAATTAGCAACTTAGTAATTATTTTCTCTGTAAATTCATTTTTGGCTTTTCCAAAGGCAATTAACATTTTAAAAACTAAGCTATAAGATTAAGTATAGTACTTGGATAGCTTGTTTCAATCAATGGTTAAGATTAACATTTCCTAAATGCATGTTCTGTGGAATATTACTAGGCATTAGAGGAAAAAAAGAAAAGGAGTTTATTAGCTTAGTAAGTTTGACAATAGCTGGAAAATAACATTAGTAAGCTGCTTCATTTCAGGATATCTTTTGAGACCGGTCTCACTATGTCACCCTCGGTAGAGTGCTGTAGCATCACGGCTCACAGCAGCCTCAAACTCTTGGGCTTAAGTGATTCTCTTTCCTCAACCTCCCAAGTAAGGTGCCTGCAGTTGTCACTGTTGTTAGGCAGCTCCAGGCCAGGTTTGAACCTGCCAGCCTCTGTGGCTGGCGCCCTACTCACTTGAGCTATAGGCACCGAGTCTCATTTCAGGATTTCTTAGATTCTTCAAGTGCCTCGTGTGCTTTGTATTTTGTGACTTGACTATGAAACCATTATTTTTCTGTGGAGCATCTTATTAAACTATTGCTTTAAGAAAAATAAACATTGGGAAATACGGATTGAAATGATAGTCCTTTATGGGCCCGTGTATTCCGGAATTTATCAGTTCATTTTTATTTGAGTTAAATTAATAAGAATAACAAACCTTTTTAAGTCTCATGAATGAGGGGTAACATTACTAGGCTATAGGTATTTGTTGTGCAAATCATATATTAGGGAAATTAGAGTATCACATTCAATTGTTCAGTTGTCCCCCCATCTCTTTAATTAACCGGAATGCGTGTGTGTGTGTGTGTGTGTGTGTGAGAGTGTATGTGTGTGTGTGTCTCTCTCTCTCTCTCATACACACACGCACACAGAGAAACCAATCTTTGCAAATGAGAAAACAAAGAGAAAAGGAAATGTGAGAATGTTAGGAAATTTGGAAAAGGTGTCCAACAACAGAAAATAAAATTGATTAGAAATGGAAGCAAAGGAAGAGAGAAAGGGATATATCAGAATATGGGAGATGGTTGTCAAGGAATAAGGAGAGGCCCCCCTGTAGTGGGTTAGAGAAGAATGAAAAGGACCTATTCACTCCTGGTGTGATCCTGGAAAAGTTATTGCTGCGCTTTTCCTTGTTATTTAAGCTGGACCCATGAGGCTTTTTTGATTTTTTATTTATGACATCTAGTTTCTGCCTACTTCTATCACATTACCATTATGTTATCTGTAATGATGCTGGTTGGTGGCAGTGGGAGTTATTGGTAAGAGACTTAAAACATGATAATGAGACTGCCAACTTTGGACTTTCAACCTTCTATTACTTATGTAGTCAAACTACTAAACGCCAACTTTCTGCCTTTTATTACTTGAAGTCACTTGGTTATTTTTTCTCTTCCAGTTGAAATAAAAATGCTCTGTGGAACACTTTCAGTTCTGGTATTATCAATTCCTAGGCTGAGTTCTTAGCTACCTCTTAATCTTTTAGAATGTATCACAATTATATTAATTATCTGTATTTCATTGTACAGAGTAGAATTGAGAGGAATAGTTTTTTTATAGGGAAAGTTGAATTAAAGTATTTTAAATAATTAATGTACCTTTCCCAAGTATAACTTTGGCATTTTGTTATACTGATAAACTCATAGGACTTTGTCCTCCATAAGGCAGTCCATGGTAAAGATCTGAAAGAGAATTGTGTACAAAAGTTTAAAGTGAATGTGCTTTTAAAAGTTAAGTTTAACAGATATCAGAATTAAATGTGGAGTTGACATTTGGTCATTTGTGTATTTTAAAAAGATTGTAACTTGGTCTTTAATTTTCCACTCCCACAGATCACTAAGCATTTTGAAATATTTCAAATATTAGGTAATTTTGTTGTTGAAAAAGCATAACTATTGGAAACAGACTGAGAAACCTATATTGTCCTGGGAGAATGCTGTAAAACCTCTCAGAACTTCAGTTTGTTAAGTACAAATGAGGGACAATATTTGTAGAGTTGATAAGAGCATTAGAGATTATGCATAGGGAAGACTTGGCATCGATTGTCAATAAATGGTAGTTAGAAATTTCTTAACTTTTTTTGGATCTGTTCGGTTTTGTCCTTTATTTTTGATGATTTATAAGAGAACTGATTTCTTATACATTGTATTTTGCTTTGTTTAGTCCATTGTTCTCTCATGCCCCAGTCTAGACCAAGGGGAAATCATAGTTTAAACTAAGGTATTTGTTGTATTTCCAGATAAAAATGAACTTGAAAAAATCTAGTCTGATAATCTAGTCTTTTAATTGGCCTCCTATGTTTAATGTAACTACTGGATTTGTATCTACTATCTTATTATTTATGAAATAATAAGTATTACGTACATATTTATAAAATATGTTTTACATTCATGTTTTTTTCTCCTTTTGGATTCATAAAATGTTGTATTTTCTGTGTATTTTTTATTTTTTGTTTACATTAGTATGGATCTGCTGGGAATGAATTTCTTTAGTTTTTGTGTGATAAAAGCATTTCATGTTCATTTTGAAGTTTATTTCATTGATATAAATTCTATATTGCCAGTATAATTTCTTTTTTTTTTCTATTAACACCTTTTATTCAGTTTTTAACCACACCAGTGAGAATCAAAATTGTCAAATTTTCCAATGGCAATTTCTCTATACCAGAAGGCAGTTATAACTCTCATAGTAGAAGAAACAATGTAGGCTTTTCCTGCCTTTAAAATGTTTATCAAATTCTGTAATTTTCACAGGCTTTTGAAGTATGTAGAAAATAAGTATAATTTCTTATAGTGCTTTAAATAGACTATTACATTGTTTTCTGGCTTTCATCATGTCTATTGAGAAGTCACCTGTCAGTCTTAATAATGCTGCTTTAAAGGAATTATCTTTTAGGCTATTTTAAATAAGATTTTCTCTGTGTGATTTTTAAATAGCTTTCTTTGTATTCATCTTGGTTGGAGTTTATAAAGCTTCTTGAATTTGCAGATTGATGGGTTTTGAACTGTTTGGAAAATGCTTGATACTATTTCCTCAAATGCTGCATCTGTACCATTCTCCTTTCCCTCGTAGGCTTCAGTTCACATGTCTTGTCCAGTATCCTACCTGTCTTTCATGTATTTGCCAGTCTTTTTATTCCCAAGTTTGTTTGAATATTTTCTATTGACCTGTCTTCTATTTAACTAATCTTTTGTATTTTCTTGTCTCTAGTTAAAACTCATATAATGAATTCTGTATTTCATAAATTTCTTTTAGTTTTATAGTATGTACTTGAATCTTTTTAAAAGGTTTTATTCTCTGGTGAAATTCTCCTATTAATATTCTTGTATGCACACTTCAGTATTTAGATCACTCTGTGGGTCTGTTTTTGTCTTGTCTGTTTTTTTTTCTCTCAGTTTTCTTTTTTTTTTGCATTTTCCTAAGTTTTCAATTTATATGGTGCTATCTCTTTGCATACTTAACAGGTCTTGGCTGAATCTGGAGTAAAAAATTGTGCAGGCTTCTGATAATGTTCATTTGTTTCAGAGATAGTTCACATTTTGCCTTGCTTATCTCTGGTTCTCTACTCCTAGGAGATGACCCTGTAAGGTTTTCAACTTCTCCCCCAGCAGATCCTAGACTCATAAAATGTAGTTCTATGATTTCTTGAGGGAGAATGGAAGAGGACAACATGCTTTTAGAGGGCTCAACAAGTCTAAACTATGTCATAATAATACTAAGATGTTTGCCTTTTCACTCTTACTCTTTCCTAAGTATAGAGTGGAGTTTTTTTTCAGAGGCCACATGACAAATGATAGCAAACATAATGAATGCAGAAGCATTCAGTGCAGCTATCTTCTGATAGAAGTCAGACATTAACGAGATTTGCCAAAATATAAATAATGGTACTCTTTCACTGTTTCTAAAAATATAGTTGTTTCCCAACTGTATTTTAAAAATGTTTTTAAAATTAGGGTTGTTTTTGCCACCCCTGTATTGTTAAGTTTTGTCTTAACTTTTGTAGAGCTTTTTTTAATGTCTTTTAATGAACTCTGAATATACTTAAAAAATAAATACAATGTTTTAAAAATAACTGATAACAGGTTTATTTTTAAAAAGTGAATTCCTAAATACTTCTAATATATCTCAGTATTAATTTCTAATTTGGTAAATCAAATGCTATAACCTAAATATACAATAAAAGTTTCTTGTGATCCTCAGTATTTTCTAAGGTGTAAAGAGGTACTAAGACCAAAACTTGAGAAGTGCTGTTCTGATGCTTGTCCTCTTAGGAACCATTGCAGAGAACTCAACTTTGTGATCAGAGGCTCTGCTTTCCATTTTAGCATAAATATTTGGTACATTCTTTTGACAAAGAAGCTGAATATATGTTCGGGTCAGTTCTGTGCTTATTTACTTACTCATCAGTATTTTATTAGGTTGTCTATCCAATTTTTTGCCTCTAGTCCTGCGAAACTATCAATAGTTCTATTGGTTTTTCTGTTTCCCTACAGATAGGCCATGTATTCTTAGCCTCTTGTCTTCCATTCAGGAAAAAAGTACATATAGAATATCAGCATACATCTCTCTAGTTCTCTTCCACTCCGAAACTATGGTCCATTTGTTCCTGGTTGTAGCAGCTCTTCAATGGATTTAAACATTTTTTTTTCCTTTTTAATTTTTTTTGTGGGAATATGTTTGACACAGCTATTTTGTCATATCTAGTCACATTCAAAAGCCAAAAAATTAATCTGTTATTTCAAACTTGATAAATGTTCGATTCATCGTTTTTTATGATTCTAACATAGCGAAGCCAAAGACATTGTTTTTAGATTCGAAGATAATTTTCAAAATAGTACTTTGTCTCATTTTTTATTATGATGTATTTAATATATACCAAACAATATCTAGAACAATAATTAGACGTAATAGTGAAGTGTTTATGAACTGTGAATTCACTGCTCAATTTTAAAAACGGACCATTATTATTATTGCTGAAGCTCTGGTATATTTGCATTTCTCTGCAGCATACATAGGTAACCAGTTAGCCTGAAGATAGATATTTCTTGATTATCCTTTAGTTATAATTTTAGTTTGTGACACATCTATCTGTACAGGCCACTAAACCTTCTTTTAGCTTATAGAGAATACTTTTGAAAGTACTTCAGTTTTTATCAAAGCAATACATGTACAGAAGTTACATTTATAGTTTTAAATAACCGTATAAGGATTTTAAAAGAAAAATAATATACTCCTTTTTCATCTTTTTCTACTAGGAGGTCTTTTTTTTTTTTGAGACAGAGTCTTACTATGTCACCCTTAATAGAGTGCTGTAGTGTCACAGTTTATAGCAACCTCAAACTCTTGGGCTTAAGTGATTCTCTTGCCTCAGCCTCCCAAGTAGCTGGGACTATAGGGACCCACCACAATGCCTGGCTATTTTTTGTTGTTGTTGTTGTAGTTGTTATTATTGTTCGGCAGGCCTGGGCTGGGTTTGAACCCACCAGCCCTCATGTATGTGGTTGGCACCCTAGCTACTGAGCTATAAGCACCAAACCTCTACCAGGAGTTCTTGTTCTTGACTTATATTTGTGACATTTACTTTCATATTTTAGAAGTTATCCATACTCCATTTCTTGTTTTTTTTATAGCTTTATTGGGATATATTTTACATACCATAAAATTCACCTTTTCTAAAGGTACACATAAATGATTTTTAAGTAAATTTAAAAGGTTGAGTGGTTATGGCAATAATGGGCATTTTTGTCTAGTTCCAGTTCTACACAGGAATGCTGTCAGTAGTTCCCTATTCAATAGGATTCAGTGGTGGATCTGTCATAGATAGTTCAGTATCAAAGTGGTATTTGCTTTGTAGAATGAGTTGGGGAGGTTTTCTTCTTTCTCAATGTTGTGGAATAGTTTCTGAAGTATAGGGACAAATTCTTTGAAAGTTGGGTAGAATTCTAGTATGAAATCATCTGGTCTAGGATTTTTTTTTGTTGTTGTTGGAAGGTTTTTTTATTGTTGCTTCAATTTTGGTGCTTGATATTGGTTGATTCAGGAGTTCTGTTTCTTTCTAGTTGAGTCTAGGGAGGTAGTATGGTTCCCAGAATTTGTCTGTTTCTTCCAGGTTTTCAAATTTATGGGTATGGAGATTTTTATAATAGTCCGTGATGCTGTTTTGTATTTCTATGTTATCTGTTGTTATACCTTTTTCATTTTTGATTGAGCTTGTTAGAGACTTTTTGTTTCTGATTAATCTGGCTGAAAGATTATCAATTTTGTTTTATCTTTTCAACGAATCACCTTTCTACTAATCTTCTGTATGGTTCTTTTGTTCTTGATTTCATTTAGTTCTGATCTGATCTTAGTTATTTCTTTTTTTCTTCTGCGTTTGGGATTGGTTTGCTCTTCCTTTTCCAGTTCCTTGAGATGTTGTTGATTTGTGATCTTTCTGATTTCTGGAATGTTGGGCATTTACAGCAGTGAGTTCCCTCTAAGGGTTGCTTTTGCAGTATCCCACAGGTTTTGGTAGATGGAGCACCGTTGTCCTTTGTTTTCTGTCTTTATCTCTTCCTTTCTGTCTTTATCTCCTCAACAATAAGTTGTTTCCATGACTTCATGTAGGGATGAGTGTTTCTCTTGAAATTGCTTTCTAATTTTATTCTGTAGTTGGTAAAAATAGTTGGTATAATTTCTATTTTTTAATATTTGTTGAGACTTGTTTTGTGGTCTAGGATATGATAGATCAATCTTAGAGAACTATCCATGAGCCAGTGAGAAGAACATATATTCCAGTAGTGTTGCAGTGGGATATTTTCTAAATGTCTAAATGTCTGTTAGGTTCATTTGTTCTAGAATCATGTTTAAGTATAAAGTTTCTTTGTTTAGTTTCTGCCTGGAGATCAGTCTAGTTCTGAAAGTGGAATGTCGAAAGTTCCAGTTATTATGGTGTTATTGTTTGTCTTTTTGTTTAGCTCAAGAAGAGTTTGCATTAAAAATCTGGGTGCACATAGGCTGGGTGCATACATGTTTAAGATTGATATGTTTTCTTGTTGAAAATTTCCCTTGGCCAGTATAGTATAGTACCCCTCTTTGTCTTTTATTGCTTTTGTTGCTTTCAGTTCAGTGGTATTGGCAATGAGGGTGTTGGCAATGAGGACTGCTATTCCCAATCTATTTTGGTTTCCACTTGCATAGAATATTGTTTTCCATCCCTTCACTCTGAATCTTAATGTGTCCTTGCAGGTTAGATGCATTTTCTGAAGACAAGAGATACTTAGTTTGTATTTTTTTTATCCATTCAGCCAGCCTATGTCTGCCTATTCCCTAGAGAGTTCAAGCCATTCACATTTATTGAGAGGATTGATAAGTAGGGTGGATTTTTGTTTGTCCTGTTATGTGAGACTATTCTCTATCTGGTATATCTCTTGGGCCATTGTGGTATCTAGGCTTTAACTTTTAATTTCTGGGTAGTTTTACACTGTGGAGTCTGTTGTGCTGGTTGGTGCCTGGAAGTCCTAACCAGAGCAATTAGATGAGAGAAGGATGTCAAAGGTATCCACATGGGGAAAGAAGAGGTCATGCTTTTACTCTTTGCTAATGATATGATTTTGTTCCTAGAAAACCCTAAGGACAGCCAGGTGTTGTGGCTCATGTCTGTAATCCTAGAGCTTTGGGAGGGGAAGAGACAGGAGGATTGCATGAGTTCAGGCATTGGAAACTGTCCTGAGCCAGTGCAAGACCCCATCTCTACTAAAAATAGAAAAAAAACTAGCCAGATGTTGTGGGGGATGCCTGTAGTCCCAGCTACTTGGGAGACCGAGGCAAGAGGACCACTTGAGCCCAAGAGATTGAGGTTGCTGTGAGCTGTGATGCCATGGCTGTGATGCCAAAACAACAGCAAAAACAACAACAAAAAAACCCCAAATAACCCAAAGACTCAATCAAAGGTTGCTCATGGAATTGATAAACAATTAGAGCAGTGTTACAGGTTACAAATCAGTGTAGTAGCTTTGTGTGGTACACAAATCAGTAGCTTTCATATATCTGAAAAATAGGCTGGGAATCCAGTCAAAGACACAATACCCTCCAAAGTAACATCAAAGAAAATGAAATATCTTGGAATATATTTAACAAAGGAGGTCAAAGATCTTTATAGGGAGAACTTCAAAACACTGAGAAAATAAATTGTAGAGGATATAAAAAGATGGGAAAACATACCATGCTTACAGATTGGTAGAATCAACATTGTTAAATTTCCATATCACCCAAAGCAATCTACAGATTCAGTGTAATTCCCATATTGCATTGAATGCATTGTCATATATTAAAGATCTTGAAAGAATAATTCCATGCTTCCTATGAAATCAGAAAAGACCACAAGTAGCCAATGCCACCTTACAAAATGAGAACAAATCTGGAAGCATCACTTAATCAGACTTATATATCACAAAGCTATAGTAATCAAAACAGCGTGGTACTGGAATAAAAATAGCGAAATAGACTTTTGGTTCAGAACAGAAAATATAGATATGAAATCATCCTCATATTGCCATCTCATGTTTGACAAAGCAAATAAAAACATACAATGGGGAAAAGAATCTCTATTCAATAAATGGTGTTGGTAGAACTGGATAGCCACATGTAAAAGACTGAGACAGGACCCACACCTCTCATCACTAACAAAACTTAACTCGCAATGGATAAAACACATAAGTCATGGGACTAAAGAATTCTGGAAGAAAGTATTGTAAAAACTCATAGATAGCAGCCTTATCTATAAGAATTTGTGAAGACCCCTGTGGTATTCATAGCAATATCAAAAATAAATGAGACTGATCAAGTTTAAAAGGTTCTGCATAGCAAAAGACACAATTAACAAACAAATAGACAACCCACAGAATGAGAAAAGATAGTTGCATGCTTCACATCTGGTAGAAGACTGATAACCAGAATTTATAAAGGACTCAAGCAAATCAACAAGAAAAGATCAAAAGACCCCATTCAAAGTTGGACAGGAGGGCATAGACAGAAACTTTTCTCAAGAAGATAGACCGATGACGAACAAACACATGAAAACAAACTCACAGTCTGCAAAATAGAACCACACTGAGATACCACCCATCCCCAGTGAGAATGGCTCATATCACAAGATACCAAAGCAACAGATGCTGATGTAGATGCAGAGAGAAAGGAATACTTACACTCTGTTGGTGACATTACAAACTAGTTCACCCTCTGTGCAAAGTAGTATGGAGATTCCTCAAAGAACTTAAAGTAGACTTACCATTTGATCCTTTAGTCCCTCTACTAGGGATTTACCCAAAGGAAAAAAACATTAAAAAGAAAAAAAAAGACACTTGCACTCGAATGTTCATAGCAGCACAATTCACAAATTGCAAAGATGAGGGAACAACTCAAATGTCCATCAGTAAAATGTGGTATATGTATACCATGCAGTACTACTCAACCATAAAAAGATGGTGACCTGGTATCTTTTATAATAACATGGATGGAATTGGAGACCATTCTCTTAAGTGAAGACTGGAGAAACACCACAAGTACTCAACACTAAGTTATAACTAGTTGATCAGTACCTTCATACTCATAGGGAAGCAAAACTCATTGAAATTTGGGTAGAGGGAAGGGGAGGAAGAGAAAGAGTAAATTTCCACCCAATAATACTTTGAACAGGTTCATTACACATTTTGTGGGTAAGGGGGCACACCTCTATAAAGGTCCAAGCAGATATCTATTGCAACCAATTAAACAGAATAATGAGGATGTCCAACTTCTGTAGTTTGAGCTACATTGTTTGTGTGACAAGTGTTTTTTGCAAGATGATTGGCCTGTCTCTATTGATGAGTCTCGGCTGCTTAATAGCAAGCATCTTCTTCATTTTGTTCAGTTGGTTGCAATAGACATCTGCCATGATTGACCAGGTTTCATGAAGCTGTAGTAGATAATACCAGGACTGGACCACCAAACATACACCATTAGTTTTTTTATTTATGACTGTTGGGTTTTGCACTTAAATTTTGACTTAAAATTTACAAAAGCAAACTATGTAACTAAAACGCCTATATCTCCCTAATATACTAAAACTTTAAAAAGAAATAGCTGTGCCAATATCACCATAATCAGTTTTAGTCCTTTGCCAACATCCCCAAATTTCCCTGGTTCCCATTGGCAGGCAATTGCTATTTATACCAACTAGGTTTAGGCAACCACTAGTTCGTGTCTAAAATTTCTTTTTTCCGGATGTTTCATAGAACTGGAATCATAGAATATGTGGTCTTTTGCTATTTTTTATTTTCATTTAAAATAATGGTTTTGAGGTTCATTCAGGTTGCAGAGTGTGTTAATAATTCATTTCTTTTTTTTTTTTTTTTTGGAGACAGAGCCTCAAGCTGTCCCCCTGGGTAGAGTGCCATGGCTTCACTGTTCACAGCAACTTCCAACTCCTGGGCTCAAGCGAGTCTCCTGTCTCAGCCTGCCAAGTAGCTGGGACCACAGGTGCCCACCACAACACCTGGCTATTTTTTGGTTGCAGCCATTATTATTGTTTGGCGGGCCCGGGCTGGATTTGAACCCGCCACCTTAGGTGTATGTGGCTGGCGCCTTAGCCACTTGAGCAACAGGCGCTGAGCCAATTCATTTCTTTTTAATAGTTGAATTGTGCTCCATTGTAGCCCTATATCACATTTTATTTTTTCCTTTACCAGGTAATAAACATTTGGCTGCTTTTCGTATTTTGGCTTTATGAATAATAATATGAATATGCATGTACAGTTCTGCGTGTGAACATGTATTCATTTTTCTTGATTATATTCCTAGGAGTGGTATTTCTGGGAGGTAACTTTTTAAAAAATCATGTTTAAATTTTTAAGAAACTACCCAGCTATTTTTTTTTACATTCCCGCCAGCGGTGTTTGAGGGTTCCAGTTTCTCTACAGCCTCACTAGCACTACTTAATTTTTTGTCTTTCTGAGCGCTGTTCTAGTGGGTGTATAGTTAGTAGCTTGTCTTAGTTTTAATTTGCATTTCCCTAATGCAAATGATGTTGAGATGTTTGATGTTGAGTATCTTTTGTATTTGTTAGACATTTGTATCTTTTTTGGTGAAATGTTTGCTCAGTTTTATTGTCTGTTTTTTAAGTTGACTTGTTAACTTGTTACTCTTGTTTATATTTTGTTATAAGTTATGTATTTGAATTATAAGTTGTTTTATATGATTTGCAGATACTTTTTCCTACTCTTTGACTTCTTAGTGGTGCCTTAGGAAGCACAAAAACTTTAATTTTAATGAAGTCTAATTTATCAATTTTTTTTTTCTGTCAGTGTCATGTCTGACAACTTCCAAGGTCATAAAAGATTTTCCTTTATGTTTTCTTGTAGAAGTTTATAGTTTTATCTATTATATTTAGGTCAGTGATATATTTTGAGTTTATTTTTATTTATTGTGTGAAACAATAAATTCATCTTTTTGCTGTGGATGTTCACGTATCCCAATAATGTCTGTTAAAAACACTGTCTTGTGGGGCAGTGCCTGTGGCTCAAAGGAATAGGGCGCTGGCCCCATATGCCGGAAGTGGTGGGTTCAAACCCAGCCCTGGTCCAAAATAACTGCCGAAAAGACTATCTTGTAAATTGCCTATACATGGTTATTAAATATGAAATGTCTGGTTTGGAACCAAAAGTTTAACCTATATCTCAGGAGCAGTACAGGGCGGCACCTATGTCTCAAAGGAGTAGGGCGCTGGCGCCATATACTGGAGGTGGTGGGTTCAAACCTAGCCCTGGCCAAAAACTGCAAAAAAAAAAAAAAAAAAAGAGACTCAGTACAATTAGTCAAAGTATATGCCTAAACTATGGACTAAGTTTTGCCATCTTAACAGTGCCTTATTTATGCTAGCAGCAAACACCCTAGAGACTGAGTGGCAGTGAAATTGTGAAAGGCATTTTCTACAGCTTGCTAAGAATTAAATATTTTTCCTTGCGAGAAGTGGTCCAAAACCTGGACAAAGTGGTAGTCAGCTGGTGCAGGGTCTGATGGACAACAGTTTCCAAGTCCAGCTTCTGTAGTTTGAGCAGTGTTGTTTCACAAGAGGATTGTCCTGTCTCTGTTGACCAGTCTCAGCTGCATGGTCACAGCATCCTCCTCATTGTGTTCAGTTGGTTGCAGTAGACATCTGCTGTGATTGATTGACTGAGTTTCCTGAAGCTGTAGTGGATAATACCAGCACTGGATCACCAAACAGACACCGTTTTTTTGATGACAATTCGGTTTTGGACTGTTTGGGCACTTCATCTTTATCCAGCCATTTTGCTGAATGCTTGCTGTGGTCAAAAAGAATCCATTTTTCAGGGTGGCACTTATGGCTCAAAGGAGTAGGGTGCCGGTCCCCCATATACTGGAGGTGGCGGGTTCAAACCCAGCCCTGGCCAAAAACTGGGGAAAAAAAATCCATTTTTCATCACACATAACAATATGTATGGTGTAGATGTGGTTCTCCCTTATGTCATTACAGCAAAGAAAGGCAGGCTTCAAGACGGAGTCTCTTGTGATGGCTGTTTAATTCACACATAAACCATCTATCCAGCTTCTTTACCTGGCTGATTTGTTTCGAATGGTCTAATATTGTTGGAATAGTAACATCAAATCTTGCTGCTAATTTGTGCATAGGTTGTGATGAATTCACTTCCATAGCTTTCAGTTAATCTTTACCCACCTTGCTCTCAGGTTGCCCACATGGTTCATTTTTAAGATTAAGAAACTGGACCTTCTCAAACCATGATATCCTTGCCTAATATAAATATTTCGAGCTATTTATACTACATTCGTTCCATGATGGAACTTATATTCAAAAATAACACAAATGTTTGACTCATCCATGGTTTCACAAAAATTTCTCTAAATTTCTTTTTAAATAATCACAAACCAAAACGTGTGTTTGAAAAAATGAGCGTTTACCTTCACAATAAAATAAAAACAAGTGTCAAAGTGAAATATCAGTGACATCAACCATCAGACTTAGTGTTTAGAATCAGACATTTCTAAATTAATAACCTAATGCTTTTGTCAGAAAAAAAAATCACTTGTTCATGTATGTATGGGTCTGTTTCTACACTTTCCCCATTGAATTGTTTGGATATCTGTGTTGAAAATCCATTGACCATAAATGGAAGGACTCGGTTCTGATCCATGGCACTGTGTGCCTGTCCTAGCACTGTCTCCTTCATGATTGGTGTTGCTTTGTAGTAAGTCTTCCCAGTTTCTTTGTCTTTTTTCAGAATTATTTTGTCTAGTCAAGGTTTTTTACCTTTCATTTAAATTTTAGAATTGGCCTGTCCATTTCTACAAAAAAAAAAAAAAATTCTTGCTGTGCTACTGTAATTTTAATAGGGAATGAGTTGACTTTATAGGTCAAGTTGAATTGGTACCTTCACAGTATTGACTTTGTGAATTTGAGTGAACATGAATGAATATGTCCTAAAATCTATTTAGGTATTTGTGATTTCTCTCATCAGTGTTCTTCAGTTTTAATTTTACAAATCTTCTCTTATTAAATTTATTTCTAAGCATTTTATTCTTTTTATGTTACTTGGAGTAGAATTATTTTCTTAATTTTTTCTTTGGGTTGTTTGTTGCTAGTAATTCCTTGTGTCTTTGTTCATGTTGTCCATCTCTTTGACTGTAGTCATAAACACAATAGTAGTTACTTCATTCATTCATTCATAGACCAAGATTCTGTCAGCCTGGATAGAGTGCAGTGGCATCATCATAGCTCACAGCAACCTAAACTCCTGGGTTCCAGTGATACTCTTGCCTCAGCCTCCCAAGTAGTTGAGACTACAGGTGCTCACCACAGTGCCCAGGCCAGTTTTGCTATTTTTTAGTAGAGATGAGGTCTTGTACTTGCTCAGACTGGTATTGAATGAATGAACTGACCTCAGGTGATTTACTCACCTCAGTCTCCCAGAGTGCTAGGATTACAGGTGTGCCTAGCCAGTAACAATTATTTTAAATTTCTCTAATAGTGCCAACATCTGAGTTATCAGAGAGTCTGCTTTTCTTACTGACTTTGTCTCTTGACAGTGTGTTTTTTTCCTTGTTTCTTTTCATGCCTCATAATTTGTTGTTGAGAGCTGGACCTCTTTTGAAGACACTAGAGACCAAGTTAGATAGGCTTTGTGCTTAGAAAGAGTTACATCATTTTGGCTCAGTGCCTGTGGCTCAAGAGGCTAAGGCGCCAGCCACATACACCTGAGCTGGCAGGTTCGAATCCAGCCCAAACAACAATGACGGCTGCAACCAAAAAACAGCCGGGCGTTGTGGAGGGCGCCTGTAGTCCCCGCTACTTGGGAGCCTAAGGCAGGAGACTTGCTTGAGCCCAGGAGTTGGAGGTTGCTGTGAGCTGTCATGCCACAGTACTCTACCCAGGGTGGCAGCTTGAGGATCTGTCTCAAAAAAAAAAAAGAAAGAAAAGAGAAGCGTTATATCATTTTTATTATGCCCTCAGGCTTTAGTGCCTAGGTGAGAGGGTGCCAGGTTTCCCAGGCCCTCACTACTCCACATTTTTTGGTATTATGTTTGGGATGAGGCCTTGTTTTCCAGAGGCTTGTATCAGTGTCTGCTTTGTTAGCTTTAGTCTCCCCTTTGTGCCTTCCTCTCGAAGGGTTTGTCTCCACACTGTCTTCCCCCAGCAGAGGACTGCTGGACTGCTGTTACTGGTGGCCTTTACCGTGGACTGCTGTTACTGGTGGCCCATGCTTGCTAGCATGATAGAGGGGGAGGGGTTGAGAGGAGGCTGTTCTTCTTGGGTTCAGACTCAGCCTAGCGATCTGTGTCTCTGTGTAGGGTGGTCACTTCTCAGTGATCCTGCTCCGTCCCCATCTGTAAGGACCAGGGCACATTCCTGTCACTCCTCAGGGGTTAGAGGGATTTTCCCCACTGCAGTGGGTCTTCAGTTATGTCTTGAGGAAGATGAGGTTTGCTGCCCCAATAATGCTTTTATTTTGAGGAGATAAAGGGGAGCTTCCTGGCTGCTTTTTGTCTTTCCAGATCTGTACCCTGTCTTTCCAGAATGAGTCCCTGAGTCAGTCCCCCTAGTCTGTTCTGAGCCCCTGCTGAGATCTGTGGGGGAGAGGCAGTGATGGGTGTGAATACTCAACTCTCCTTGACTCCTAGAGGTTCTGCATTCTCCCTCTAACCACCTGCTTAGCTTTAGCAATTCATTACAAGCTTATGCTGACTTTGTTGGTTGTCTGCTCCAGTAATCAGTGCTCGTCTTTTATCTCTCCCCAGTTATGTTTTGATTTGATTGGTTCCCCTCTGATATGAGTTTTAAGTACAGCTTTGGTTTTGCAGATTATTCAGTTTTTTTTTTTTTAATTGATGTGAGGGTTAGAAGCATGCTCTTCCCAGTTTTTCTGTATCCTAAGCAGAAGTCTACCCTTATTCCCTATATCTGAGGTATGTAGGAAAGTTCTTTGGTCATTATTCCTTTTTTTTTTGTAATTTAAAGAAATGTTAAAGTCACTTTAATTTGTCTTTTTTCCTTTTCTTTTTTAAATTTTGTTACTTGTTCTGTGAGTTATTCTTTTTTAAGGCAAACTTGTTTGTAAAAATAATGCTATATGGCATCACCTACACGTCAGAGGAAATAAGTGCTGTCAAATGTCTTCTTAAGAACTTGCTGAGATGCAGAAGAAGGTGTTAGTGTCGAGTTTTAAAATTCCTGGTGCTGTTAAAATATTTGAGATTTGTAGTAAATCTAAAAATAATACAAGGTGCATGAGATAATTTAAAAACACATCTTTGCATGCATTAATTCTAGATTCTATTTGTGTTCTGTCAGTTAGTTATTTGGGGCACATCTGATTTTAAAGGGAAATGTGAATAAAAAGCATTATTTAGCATAGCAGAAGTAAGTATGTAAGAACCATATGTATGGTGTAGCTAAGAATAGGAGTAGAACAGCAGGATGAAGCACACAGTTACTTATATATGTATGTGTACAAAAGAATATATAACATTAAAAATTAAATATATTTTGGGCAGGCTCGGCGCCTGTGGCTCAATTGGCTAAGGCGCCAGCCACGTACACCTAAGGTGGCGGGTTCGAATCCCCAGCCCGGCCGCCAAAACAACAATGATGGCTGCAACCAAAAAATGGCCAGGCGTTGTGGCAGGCGCCTGTGGTCCCAGCTACTTGGGAGGCGGAGGCAGGAGACTCGCTTGAGCCCAGGAGTTGGAGGTTGCTATGAGCTGTGATGCCATGGCAC
>CAUYQV010061653.1:0-24563 GCA_963574575.1 Galagoides demidoff
CAAGTGAGTCTCCTGCCTCCACCTCCCAAGTAGCTGGGACCACAGGCGCCCGCCACAACGCCCAGCCATTTTTTTGGTTGCAGCCATCATTGTTGTTTGGCGGGCCCAGGCTGGGGATTCGAACCCACCACCTTAGGTGTACGTGGCTGGCGCCTTAGCTGATTGAGCCACAGGCGCCGAGCCAGTAGCAGACTTCTTACAACAAAATTATGACACTATCTTTGAAGACTATGAGAAATTGCTTCAGTTTGGGAACTACGTGACTAAGAGACGACCTTTAAAGCTGCGAGGTGAACTGATCCTCGACTGCCACAACTTTGCCAGCATGACCAAGTACATCAGCAAGCAGAGAACCTGACGCTGATGATGAACCTCCTATGGGACAAGAGTCCCAATACCCAGTCTGAAACCTTTCACGTTTTTAACATGTTTGTGGCCAGTCCTCACAAGACCCCACGTATTGTGGAAATTCTGTTAAAAAATCCGCCCAAACTCATTGAGTTTCTGAGCAGCTTCCAAAAAGAAAGGATGGATAACAAGCAGTTCACTGACAAGAAGAACTGCTTGGTTAAACAGATTAGGGACTTGAAGGAAATGACCTGCTGAGGATCTCACTGTTTCTTTTCTCTTGAATATATTCCTAGGTATGAAATTTCCTGGGTTTCTATCAGACAAAACAATATGTTCCTAGGTATGAAGTTTTGTGGGTCTCTATCAGACAAAACAGATGACTATTGTAAGGGCCAAGTAGGAGCAGGGTGGTGGGGAGGGTAGGACTAGTGCTGATGGCCAGGACTATAGTTTCACGAAGAGAGCTCGGCCTTCAGTGACCTGTGAATTCCCTGTGGTTGAGCCTTGAAAGCAGGCTTAGGTTTCTAAAACTAGAGTATAAAGGTCTTAACACAATAACTAAGTAAATGACATAAAGTCTATGTTAACCAGTTTGATGAAAATATTTCAAATTGTATATGAAAACGCTACACTGTACCCCATGTTTGCATTAATGTACACAGCTATCACTTAATAAAAAAAGAAAGAAAGAAAGAAAGAAAACAGGCCTAGGGCAGCCTGTTGGGCTCAGAGGAACTGAGGTCGCTACACAAATGAGCTGGGCTGAGTCCAAACCACAGAGTGTCAACACACTGCTGGGGAAGCAGGAGGGTATAATCTCCAAGTGTGTATAGTAGGTCACCATGGGGGTTGTCATTGCACGTGGTTTGCTGATGCTTAGGATACCCTGACAGGCTGACTTGACCACTGAGGGCTTTAGGGAAAAAACAAAGAAAATAATGAAGCATGAGCAAGGATGTGGGTGAATAGGACCCCTTGTGCATCACTACTGGGAATGGAAAACGGTGAGCTGCTATGGAAAACAAGTAAGTGGTTCCTCAATACGACACAGAAGGTCCGGAACAACAGACTCTGAAAGGACTCTCTTTTTCTTTTTTCCTTTACCCTTTCAGAGATAGTCTACGTATAGACAGAGAAAATGTATAATTCCCCTCCTTTCCCACACAAGTGCTACCATACTATCCACTCTGCTCTGCATCATGACTTTGGGTTTTGCCTTGTCATGTACCTTAGCGATCATTTCCTAACAGCACACAGAGAGCTGCCTTAGTTTTTGTACATGGTTGCATAGGATTCCTCCGTATTGTAGTTGGCCCTCTATTGCTTCCAACTAATCAAAATTTTAAGTACTTCACATCTTTCTGCATTTAATGATTTCCAATATTTTTCCTAATTTGTAGGGTTTTTTTCTAACTCTCTATGGTTATTTTTGCCATGAAGAAAATTTTTATTTTCATGTTGTCAGATCCATCAGCTTTTTCTGGTTTCAAGAGTTTGTTACTACTTGTGCCTTTGGTTTTGCCATACATAAGGCTTTCCCACTCTTGGTTATTAAATAATTATCCCATTCACCTTCATTTTAATATTTAATAATATTTTTGTATGTGGTATGTATTTTGGTGTGGTAAAATATATATAATATAAAATTTACCATTTTAACCATTTTTAAGTGCACAATTCAGTGACATTAAGTACATTAGTGATATTTGCAACCGTCATCACTATCCATTCCCGGTGGAAACTTCTAGATGCTTTTAAACTTCTGGCATTTGTGGCATTTATTTTGATATGAGGTGTGTGTTATGAGTCCAATTTTTTTTTCCTGACAGGTAGCTGGTTGCTTCAAAACCATTCATTGCATTTTCTTTCTTTCTTTTTTTTTTTTAAGACAGAGTCTCACCTGGGTAGAGTGCTGTGGTGTCAAAGCTTACTGCAACCTCAAACTCTTGGGCTTATGTGATTCTCTTGCCTCAGCATCCCAAGTAGCTGGGACTTCAGGCACCCGCCCCAAATCTGGCTACCTTTTTTGTTATTTTTGTTGTAATTATTGTTTGGCAGGCTGGGTTCAAACCTGTCAGCTCTGGTGTATGTAGCTGGTGCCCTAGCTGTTGAGCTACAGGCACCAAGCCCATTTATTGCATTTTCTTCAGAACTTTCTACGCCTACTCATGTGCTGATAGTACACTGGAGTTTCATGACGTGTTTTAATGTCTAATAGGACTAGTTCTCCTGATTATGCTTATTTTTTAGAATTTTTTTTTTATATTCTAGCCTCATTTTTCCATATAAAGAATCTGCTTATGTGAATTATTTTTCATTCTTGTTGGTATTTTTTATTAGGATCACATTTAAGTATAGATTAACTTCAAGAGAACTGACTTCTGTATAATTTAAATTTCCTTTGGGAGAACATGTGTTTTTATTTGTTCGAGAATTACTTTGTGTCCTTCAGCAGCATTTTATATTTTTATCATATTTATTTTGAACATTTCCTGTTGTGTTTATGCATGGACATTTTATTTTTATAATGTCAAAACATCTTTCTGGTTATTAGTATCATGGAACAAGTCCTTTCATTTCTCTGTATTAAGTTTGTATCCAACTCCTTTCCTAAGTTCTCTTATCATTTGTAATAATTTTTCCGTGCATTCTTTTGAGTTTTTCAGTAACAACTGAAATAATTAAAGGCTTTTTAAATTAAATTAAAGGCTTTATAAATCCTTAAATACATAAAGGATTATTTACTAGGATGAACAAGAAATAGTGTCAATTGATAAGAAAATTGAGAAAAATCATGAGACAGAACTTGGTGCTGCTCTCCCCAGAAGATCCAGAGCTCCTGTTTCCAATTCTCTTCCAACTGCACTTCTGGAACCCAGAAAATGTGGAGCAAAGGGACTAAACCCAATAATGACTAAAGGCTGTTGAGAAAAGGTCAGACGTGGCTGTTCCTTCTGCTCCTGGTACCCCAGCATGTCCTGTGCCCCACCTGAGAACTCATGCAAATGCATACCCATAGCAAGTTTTCCTTGCAAAGGAAGAAATTAATATTAAATATGATAATATAATGCCACATGTTTTAAATGTTTTGATTTTTAAATAAAGGACTATTCTTCTGAGTTCTGTCAACTTCAGTCCTTCATAAAAATAAGTTCCTCCTTTGAAAATTAAATTACTTCCTCAGAAGAAGTATATTTTAACAAATAGTATCTTGGAACTATCAGAGCAATAAATTGCCACAGATAATTTTAATCACATTTTCATAAGATTTAAATAAAAACCAAATTACTCTGATATGTTTATGTTAAAAGACGCATGACACATGCATGCTTGTGCGATTTCCTGAAAGCTTCAGCTATTGCAAAAGTGCCTAAAAAATAAAAGCCTGTGTTCAATAAAAAAAGTAATAAGAAGTCCATCCATAAACCCAGTATGGTCTGAATCTGCTTTAATCCTAGATGTGTTTACAGGAAAGGATTATGTTTTGTCAATGTTTAAGAAATGAAAAATACCTTCTGAGCAGGGGACTGGGACACAGCCACCTCCCCCAGTACATGGGATGCCATGCAGACCATGTAGGGCTGTTCTACAAAAGTCCAGAATTCTGGAAGGCTTGGCAAGGCAGGAACAGCTGTGTTTCCTTCTCTGGGGGGCTTCTGGCTCTCAGTGGTTGCAGAGCACCCAACATCGCACAGAGGAGACGGCTGCTGGCAGCCGAGTGGTTTCCTGTGTACCCATGCCCTGCCACCACCTACGCAGCGCTTTGATGATGCTTAACAGATAGGTAATAGCAGCAGGTTGGAGGAGTTGTGGGAGCACAGAGGAGCCAGCATTCATGTAACTAGAATCTGAAGGGGTGGGGGGACAACATTGGAACACCCTGAACTGGTCACTGACCCCACAGATTTCACAACCCAAACCTAGAGATGACAACATTTTCTGAGTAGAAAAAGGAAAGGGAAGAGGACCAGGGGATTCTAAGGGAGCAGGTATTTCCCTAACAAGAGATAGAAATGGAATAATTCTTTTAAAGGCTGGAGTAGGAAGGAAGGGACAGAGCTGTGCCAGAAGAGTAATAGCTTTTATTTATTTATTTATTTATTTATTTTTGAGACAGAGTCTCACTATGTTGTCCTCAGTAGAGTGCTGTGCTGTCACAGCTCACAGCAACCTCAAACTCTTGGGCTTATGTGATTCTCTTGCCTCAGCCTCCCAAGTAGCTGGGACTGCAGGAGCCCACCACAATGCCCAGCTATTTTTTGGTTGTAGTTGTAGTTGTAGTTTGGTTGTAGTTGTCATTGTTGTTTAGCAGGCCCGGGCCAGGTTCGAACCGGCCAGCCCCAGTGTATGTGGCCATTGCCCTAGCTGCTGAGCTACAGGCTCTGAGCCGAGTAATAGGTTTTAAATAGTGAAGGTCTCCAATTCTCCAAAGTGATGTATCACACCAATGGAAAAACAAACACCCATGTTCCAGTACTATTAAAGTACTACTATTAAACTAATACCTACATGCTCGCATGAGAGGAAAAAGTCAATGAAATTCAAGTAGAGGAGGTAAACAGGGGGTTGAGTCCACCTCTGTGCAGTCTGAGGCTGAACATGGTCTTGGAGCAACTGGAATTCTAGCATGCTAGTTATCTGTTCTGTTAAATGGCCTTGCTAAGCCTTGGCTTTCTCAAATGCTACAGAGGGTAATATCCTCTGCCTACTCATGCATGAAGCCATAATTTCAGCCTGTGCCACAGGGCCTGGTGCTGAGTAGGGTCTCACACAGTCCTGGCTTTCCCTGCTTCATTATCCTTCCATGCTCATTCCTGTCTTTCCTTCTGACCAAGTCCTCTTCATCTCCTCAGCTCAACATCTCGGTAAGCCAGCCAGCACTGCTTACCCACAGCTGTCATCGTCACCACCTTATAGAGTTGTAATGTGACCATATGTAATTCAGCCTTATTGGGTTCCAATTTTTGGATTATTCTAACTACACTCAGATTAATTCCTTTGTGGATAAGCTTCTTCTACCTGATAAGTTAGTTCTTTGGGATTAAATCGCAGAAGTGGAATTACCATGGAAAAGGCTATAGACATCGTAAATGTTTAAATGTTACTGACACATTAAATGAATTATCTACAAGCTTTTTGCTCATTTTTAAAAAATACCTGGCACATCAGAATTCCTGTTGTACTGCTCTTCATTGCACCACACATTCTCATTTAGAAAAAAAAAAACCACTGGCAATTTGATAAACAAAATGTGGTATCTCATTTTCTTCATTTTCATGTTTGATTACCTGTAAGATGACTGTCTTTCATGCTTATGTATCTGATCTGTTTTTTCTTAAGACCACCCAAGGGTTTGCTGACCAGGACACCACGTCAAGGCCGCTTTACAGGAGGCCGCATCTGTGGAGCATACCCACCACTGCCTGTAATTACTCTACAACCTTATATTCTTTCATTGCAGGCCTTGGCCTAAGTTTTATTCTTAATTTAGAACATTATTTTCTATCCTTCCCATAGAAATGTTTGTTTAACTCATAGGGTTTTTTCTAAATCTCAGTCTAGTTATTCATGTTTGAGTCCATCTCTTACCCTATAAGCCTAAGTACTAGCCTCCACAGAGCACTCAGGAAAGCTGTAAACACCGCACAAAGGCCACCAGCAAAAGCGTGCATCCCCAGTGGTCTCCAGACGGTGCACACTTCATGTGCTGCTGAGTGACCCGCCTAGGGAAGGCTGCCCTGGACCCTCGCTCACTCCTCATGCCCCTCAGCCTGGAAGTAGAGGAAGAAAGCTGGCTGCAGGTCGGACAGGAGAGAAGAGCTATGTCCCTGTGAAAACTTTCTGCAAATCTACAGGAAATTGAAAACACAGACGATGTTTTCATAGTTACAGCTGCAGCTGCCAAGCAGAGCAGAGCAGAGTGAATAACTGTCTTTGAACTTGGGGTTTGATAAGAATTATCCTGTGATAGGGGCTGGTAATTTGGAGGCATCCCAAAAATCCCCTGGCTCCCTTTGCCCCCACCCCCAATCCCCGCCTTTACCATCAAAGATGCTGGAAGAATCAGAAGGCTACTACCATGGAAGCCCCCGCTGCCTGCCTGCCTGCCCCCTCACACCTGCTTCCACAGCCACCCACAAAAGCCCCCCCTGTCCTGCTACTCACTGAGAGAAAAGCCGATTTGAAGCATCAGGACAAGGATGGGCAACCAGCTGCTGCCTGAGGAGTCCATTGCCGCCTGCAACTGAGAGCCTGGCTCCGCCCTCACTGAGTTCCTCTTTTCTACTATAAGCAAATACTAGAAGTACCAATGCCTGAAGCACGATCGGTGGGATCACACTTATGATTTATCCTACAAGGGTACATGTGAATCTTACTAAATGTGAAATATAAATGTCTTAACACAACAACTAAGAAAATGACATGAAGGCTATGTTAACCAGTTGGATGAAAGTATTCCAAATTTTATATAGAAACAACCCACTGTACCCCATGATAGTATTAATGTACACAGCTATGACAATAAAAAATAAAAAAAATTTAAAAAAATCAAAAACAAAGACCATATGATTCTTTCAGTTGATGCAGAAAAGGCTTTTGATAATATCCAGCATCCTTTCATAATAAAAACACTCAAGAAAATAGGCTTAGATGGAACATTCCTTAAATTGATTAAGGCCCTCTACAGTAAACCCACAGGCAGTATCATATTGAATAGAGTAAAACTGAAAGCATTTCACTCAAATCTGGAGCCAACAAGAATGCCTATTGTCTCCACTACTATTTAACATAGTATTGGAAGTCCTAGCCATCGCAATCAGGCAAGACAAAGAGATCAAAGGAATTCAAATGGGGACAGTGGAGATCAAACTCCCCCTTTTTGCAGATGACATAATCTTATACCTGGAAAACTCTAGTGACTCAACTACAAAACTCTTAGAAGTGATCAAGGAATATAGCAGCATCTCAGGGTACAAAATCAATACCCACAAATCAGTAGCCTTCGTATATACCAACAATTATCAAGCAGAGAATAAAATCAAAGACTCCATTTATTAAATTTAATAAAGCAAACATATGTGTGATCTGCTGTGTGTGTGTGTGTTTGCCATTTTTGGCTAGGGCTGGGTTTGAACCCACTACCTCCAGCATATGGGACCAGTGCCCCACCCTTTTGAGCCACAGGTGCCACCCATGATCTGCTGTGTGTTAGGTGAAATGCTATGCATCGCAAAGAATATATTATGGCTCCTACCATGATGGAGTTACATCCTAGTAGAGGCCATGGAGAGTGAGGGAACTAATGTGAATTGTGCACTTTCTGTGTAGCAGACATTCTCTCAGACTTCGCAAATATTTTATCATATTTAATCCTCAGACTAATCCTAAGAAGTATATAGATTATTCCTCCCTTCTTCCATTTGTAATTTGGGCAGTGAAGATACTAAGAATTTAAATGGTTTTTACCAAGATTGCACAGCAAGAAGCATAGTGAGCCAGGGTTTTTGAACTTTAATCTAAGACATATACAAATATCTATAGAAGACAGAATGGCATGTACAAATATAGAGGCATAAAAATGGGCCAGTGAGGTCTAAAGTCATCAAAGTCTCTTTATTAGGGAATGTTTAAGGAAAGCTTTATGTTGGAGACAGCATTTGAATTGGGCTTTGAAAATTGCAGGTAGGATTTTAACAGGTGGATGTGGCAAGGAAGGCAAGTGAGCCCTGGAGGTAGAGAGGTACCTCTAGAGAAGTCGACCTGGAACTGAATCCAGCTGAAACCAAACCACATGTTCTTTCTGTTATACAAAACTAAAACAGTGAGAGCACATGCGGAAAGCCAACATGACTGAAAAGGAATGTTTTAACCTTGAGTTATGGGGGAAAGGGCTGGAAAAGAAGGTCAGGATAAGAACATGAAGGACTTTCAGTGCAAATGCCACAGGTTCTAGGATAGAGAAGAAATCATTCCAAACACCATAGTTACTGATAAAGATTACATTTTATTCCTTTTCCTTGTCAACTCGTATCTCAGAGCGAGTATTTCAGAGGGCCTGGTGGATTGAGTGGTAATGGAGCAACATGCAGATAAAGCTAGATATGGGGCTACATAGCATGAGAACCAGAAAATGCTTTTGATGAAAATCAATGTATTTTTGATGTATTTATTTTTAGCACAGACCATTTTTCAATATGAAGCGTCTATCCGAGGAGGATAAAAAAAGAGCAAGAAGTCAGTCAATTCCAAAACTAGCTGATTTATTGAATCTTGCAAAGAAGGAAAAAAAATTTGTGATATTCGATCTTAATGGCCCTCCACCAAAACATCCTTTCAGAAACTCATTTGTCCGCCAAGTAGTAAAGGTGATCCTTGCCTCTCAAATTGAACAACAACAGGTATGTCTAGTTCAATATTTATGGTGAGGGTCTGGAGGTGAGTAGCATGTTGCAGAAATATAGTATTTGAACTTAAACTACTTTGTAGGTCTTCCCTAAGGCCCTTAAGTAATTTTGGATCCTATGGAAATGGAGATTGTTGTTTACATGGCTATGTGTGGTAATTTAAGAATGATCCATTTAAATATACCTCAGTGGGGAAAATAATTGAGGCTTTTGGCTATTCTAAACCAAATGAAATATTAGCACCCTGTTAAAGAGGAACTTTGAAACGTGTATAATAACTGTGGTGTAACTTGTACCATTGCCATCATAGATCTATTGGAAAGAGTTTGGGTAACATTAAAGCTTCCAGGAGTTGGCTTTAACAAATGATACACAAAGGACAACTGGTTCTCATTTGAGCAGATATTTGCTCATTGTGTTTTTCAGAAGAAACTCTCTGCTTTTGAACAGTTATTTCAAATCCCTTAAATTCTCAGAATATGGGAGTGCTATGAAAAAAAAATCTTTTTACAAATGGAACCATTTTTACAGATAAGTGACAATAGGATCTCTGTTAGCAGTAAATGACTCCTCTCAAAGATGATTTTTAGGATTGTCAACCAGAGATATTTTTGATTCCTACCATTCATCTCCATCTGCCAACTCCTCCTCTACTTTGCTGGTATGGGGCTTTCTGCACACAGTAGGTGCTTAATCCTTGATATTAACTTAGCTCCAGAACAGCCCTGCAAAGCCCCATTATGAGAGTTCATTAGACAACATTAGGACAGGTTGATTTTTCACCAAGGGCTAGAATCTCTCTCTGCTCCCTGTAGACTATTACCAGTGCTGGGATGGAGCTCCCTCCATGCTCTGTGGGGCTGTTTGTGCCTAGACAACTGATTATCTACTGAAGGACTTCCTGTTTCTCCTTACAGATTTTTTGGTTACCAAGCCACGATATGGCATATGTCAAGCACATGGCTCCTGGTTTTCAGCATATAGGCCGTACACTCTCCATTGAAAACCTTACAAGAGAAAACGTTAGTAGAATAAATGTTGACTATAAGGACTTATTATTCTCCCATAAGATAAGGTAAGTGTTTGATCACATCTCTCTGGGCAAGTGTTGCTTTACAAAGTCTTCCTTGGATATAAATACTAGGCTTCATAAAAATTACCTTATATAGGGGTGTGGGGTCTTGGTGTGTGCCATGCCTTTTGGAGGCAAGACACGATTGTAAGAGGGACTTTACCTAACAAATGCAATCGTTGTAACCTGGTTTCTTGTACCCTCAATGAATCACCAACAATTTAAAAAAAAAGATATATATACGTTTCTGCATCCCAAGGCATGAACTTCTTTCTGTTCCTGCTTCTTAGGCCTTTCTAATCATGAGGTGGTTGAAAATATAATAATGTCTTTTTTCTTCTAGTATTGGAAGATTATATGTTTTACTTTCTATTTCCCATTCAGATGTCTTTTTATTCAACTACCTCTCTATCTTGAGCATATTTCTGTTTCCTTTTTCTTTTTTCCAAAATGATTTCCTCCTCTGCTAATCCTAACTTACATAGTTATAGTAGTTGAAAAGTAATTATAATGACTTCCTTTTACTGTGCCTTTATTACGTGTCAAATTTTGTGTTTGGTAGACTGTGGGCTCTATTTCAAATCCTGGCCTATCCTTCAATTACTCATATGACTGAACACATTTCTAATTGTCAGTTTTCTCCTTTGTAATTTAGGATAACAGTGGTGCCTGCTGGAATGGTTAAAAGGTTGAATGAAATCATTCATTTTGTACATATAGCAAAATCCTGGGCAAATGTAAGAAGACAGTAAATCTTAGCTGCTGCTTTTATTGTCAGCATTTTTCCATGTTGTGGAGTGTAATTATCATTTCCAAATCACAGAGGTTAGGTGGTTCACACAGTCTGGCAGTGGTGGACCTGAGATTTAAAGGTAGTTCTGAAAGACTACAGAGTTCAGAATCTTTCACTGCTATGCCTTTAAAGTTATTCCTTGGTCCAGCTATATGGGCATAATTTTGGCTGGCATTTAGATTTAACAGGGATCATATCCTGAGTCCTATTATAAAATAAAGCAGTTCAGTTTAGCTCAGTAAATACTTACCAAATAGTAATATGAACAGTGCTCCATGATAGTATTATTTGAAAGATCAACATAAGTAAGATATCATCTTTTTCCTTTAGGAGGGCATATACTCCAAAAAGAAGAATAAAGCTTTTTTCTATATAACTATGTCACTTCCATAAAGCTGATCATGATAAATTCATGAGTAGGATGTATTCCAAATCATCCCCCTTAAGGACCCCTACTTAATAAGAAAGTAAGCAGTTACACCTTAAATATTTGACTAATGGAGAGGGGGAGGCAAGATGGCCAACAGGAGCCAGCTTTCCACAGAGGCTTCCATCCAGAAGGAGAGTTAAAGGACAGAAGTTTAGCACGTCAGCTGATGGTTTGGAGCTGACCCAGGAGAGAAGGTTGAAGAGTGCACATCACCCCTGCTGATGCAAGCTGCGACCCCAAGGATGCAAGCAATAGGTACGAAATCCATCACCAAGTAGATGAGAGTCCCCTCCCCCATGAGAACAGCTCTCAGTATACTTTCTACAAACAAGCGAGCAGAGCTCAGATCTCCTCTGTTTTGTCCCACAGGAGAGACCCTCTAAAAACCGGAACTCCTTCCCCAGAGAGGACCCACTAGCATGCCATGGCACTCTCCCTCAAAACTGAACATAAATTCTACCCGCAATTCTGAACTCCCAGAACTCCCCTCCACTCTTACCCTGATGTCTGGAAGCTGGTCCCCCGTGCAGTTCATGTTCTTGGGCATTTTCTCAAGAGGTATGGACAGGGTTTGGGCTTTTGCAGGTCTATGCTGACTCTGTGGCATGGTTGTAGATCATGGACTATGGAGCCAGGGAGCCATAAGGGAGAGAGAAAAAGCAGTGCCCTGCATCACAGTGCAGCAGTGGCAGTGACGGGACCAATAGGACTCAAGCCCCTGGAGATATTTTGGAGAGACACTTACCACCTCTCTTAGGAACCAGAGTGAGCAGGGCCTCTACTCCAGTGGCAGGCACTAGTGGAATAGATCTGTCATGGGAACACCAGCCCTGTGAACAAAGGGTTTGCCTGAGCCGGTACCTGCTTCGGTGGGGCACGGATGGAGACTAGAATATATGTGCAGAGATGGCATACTCCCAGCGCAGGGCTGAGTCAGAATTGCTGTTTTTGTGAGCCTAAGATGCACCTGGCCCCCAGGGGAGCATAGCTGGGACAAAAGCAGGTGTAGCAGCAGCCCCAACCCAGGGAGGGGCAGGAACTGAGAACTGTTTGTGAGCTCTAACTGCACCTGCCCCGACACAGAGCACAGTGGAGACAGAGATGCCAGCTCCATGAGAATTGGCACAGCAGCAGTGGCACAAGGTTGGGCTGAGTCACAGTTTCTGGCCCACAGGGGAATATAGCTAGGATAGAAACACAAATTCTGCAAGAATATAAATGGCAGCAACATCAGTTTGGGGTGGTGCTGGAACTAAGTGAAACTCCCTAGCTTCCATTAAACACCCAAGGTCATCAGGCTTCAGCTGCCCCTGCCGGCTGGTGGTAGAGTGAGGCGGCCTGGCCAAGGAAACAGATCTCGCTGTGACTCAGGCAGGTGCAAACCCCTGGAGAATCTGCTCATTAGAGGGAACTGGGTCGCAGCCCTGCGGGGTTACCAGTGACTGGGTGTGACAGAGGTGCAAGGTGGAGAAGGAGGCACCAACCTTCCAGGACTAATTCATTTGCTGGGGCACCAGAGTGAGTCATACTCAAGCTGCCAGCAGACCCCTGCTATCTACTTCCTGGGGACCTTTTGAACTCTCCCACTTGAGACTGGGTGCTGACCAGAACAATTGATTTGGAACTCTTGACCTGGGTCAATCACCTGAGGACCATCCAAGGTGGTACCCTGGTTGTGTTGTTATGGGAAGGTTTGCTTCTCCTTTGCCAGTTGTTGCCCATGGGGGGTGGGGTGTCTTAGTTGCTGGTATTTCTCCACAGCTGAGACTTTAACCCAGAATTACTGATTCACTAGGATTGGACAGAGACCAGCTGAAAATAAGACAGAGCCACTTAGCCCCACCACACCAACCAGGTCCCCAGTGTCTCAGGCCATAGTACTGTACAGGCCCTTTGCAAAGCTGTAAGGGAAAAGCTGCAGTCACCAGTCCCAGCTCTTGTGCAACGGGCTGGTTAATCACTACTCCAGGAGCCCTCCAAGCCAATTTCACCTTATCTGCTCATCTAGCCAAATGGTGAAAAATAATTATGGGATGGAATCAGTGGAAAAACTCCAGCAACATGAATAAACAAAGTAGATCAACTCCCCCAAGGAATGACAAGGTGGACACACCAGAAGATCCCATTCATAAATAAATGGCTGAGATGTCAGAAATTGAATTCAGAATTTGGATTGCAAATAAGATTAATAGAATGGAGGCAAAGTTGGAATTAGAAATTCAAGGAGCATTTTAAAAGTTGGTTCAAGAATTCAATGAATTCAAAGACAAATCACCAAAGATTTTAACATATTGAGGCAAGAACTTGCAGCCCTCAAAGATCTGAGAAATACAGTAGAATCCCTTAGTAACAGAATGAAGCAGGCATAAGAAAGGATTTCTGACATTGAAGACAAAGATTTTTAATGCTCCCAAATGCTCAAAGAGAAAGAGAAGTGGAGAGCAAAAACGGATCATTCTCTCAAAGAGCTCTGGGATAATTTGAAGAAAACTAATATTTGTCTTATAGGAATTTCTGAAGGTGATGAGGTGGCTTCAAAAGGCCCAGATGCTCTACTCAAAGAAATAATGGAAAACTTCCCAAACATGGCAAGAGATTCTGAAATTCAGATAGCAGACAGTTTCAGAACCCCAGCACAACTCAACCCAAATAACGCACCTCCCCAACACATTATAATTAACTTTGCCAAAGTTAATATGAAGGAGAAAATTCTGCAAGCAGCCAGACATAAGAAAACCATAACCAGAATATTAGAATGACTACAGATCTCTCTGCTGAAACCTTTAAAGCTAGAAGAGGGTGGTCATTGACCTTTAACCTCCTAAAACAAAATAACTTTCAACCTAGAATCCTGTATCCAGCTAAACTGAGTTTCATTTATGATGGAGAAATTAAATACTTTAATGACATTCACATGTTGAAGAAATTTACCATAACTAAACCAGCTCTCCAGGATATTCTCAGACCTATCCTTCATAATGACCAGTGCAATCCTCCATCACAAAAGTAAACTCACTCAGAAAATTTTGATTAAATTTCAACTCCCTCAGTGGCAAAAGGATTAAAACATCCGCTGGACTTTTGAAAAACTTGATACCCAAAATACTACCAGGCTTATCAGTCTTCTCAATTAATGTGAATAGCTTAAATTGTTCTCTAAAGAGGCACAGGTTGGCTGACCAGATAACAAAAACTCAGGCCAGATATCTGCTGCATACAAGAATATCATCTTACCTTAAAAGATAATATAGACTCAGGGTGAAGGGATGGTCATCTATAATTCAGGCAAATGGATATCAGAAAAAAGCAGGTGTTGCAATTTTATTCACTGATACAATAGGCTTTAAACCAAGAAAAGTAAGGAAAGATAAGGATGATCATTTCATATTTGTTAAGGGTAACACTGAACATGATGAGATTTCAATTATTAACATTTATGCAGCCAACCAGAATATGCTTCAATTTAAAAGAGAGCCTCTAACAGACATGAGCAACTTGATTTCCTCCAGCACCATAATAGTCGGAGATTTTAACACCCCCTTGGCAGTGTTGGATAGATCCTCCAATAAGAAATTAAGCAAAGAAATTTTAGACTTAAACTTAACCTTTCAATAATTGGATTTAACAAAATCTACAGAACATTTCATCTTAACAAAATTGAATACACATTCTTCTCATCAGCCCATGGAACATCCTCCAAAATTGATCACATGTTAGGTCACAAGTCTAACCTCAGCAAATTTAAAAGAATAGAAATTATTCCTTGCATCTTCTCAGACCATCATAGAATGAAAGTTGAACTCAGTAATAACAGGAATCTGCATAGTCATATAAAAACATGGAAATTAAATAACATACTGAACAATAGCTGAATCATAGATGAGATTAAGAAGGAAATCACCAAATTTTTGGAACAAAATAATAATGAAGGCATGAATTATCAGATTATCAGAACCTCTGAGATATGGCAAAGGCAGTCCTAAGAGGGAAATTTATAGCACTGCAAGCCTTCCTCAAGAAAACAGTAAGAGGAAGTTAACAACTTAATGGGATCTCAAGCAACTGGAAAAGGAAGAACATTCCAATCCCAAATTCAACAGAAGAAAAGAAATAACCAAATGTAGAGCAGAATTAAATCAAATTGAAAACAAAGGATTAGGCTCGGCGCCTGTGGCTCAATCAGCTAAGGTGGCAGGTTTGAATCCCCAGCCCGGGCCTGCCAAACAACAACGATGGCTGCAACCAAAAAATGGCCGGGCGTTGTGGCGGGCACCTGTGGTCACAGCTACTTGGGAGGCAGAGGCAGGAGACTTGCTTGAGCCCAGGAGTTGGAGGTTGCTATGAGCTGTGATTCCATGGCACTCTACCTAGGGGGATAGCTTGAGGCTCCATCTCAAAAAAAAAAAAAAAAAAAAACCCAAAGGATTATACAACAGATCAATAAATCAAAAAGTTGGTTTTTTGAAAAGATCAATAAAATAGATAAACCTTTGGCTAACCAAACCAGGAATAAAAGAGTAAAATCTATAATTTCATCAATCAGAAATGTCAAAGATAAAATAACAACAGACTCCTCAGAAATTAAAAAAATCCTTAATGAATATTACAAGAAATTCTATTCTCAGAAACACAAAAATCTGAAGGAAATAGACCAATAATTGGAAGCACACCACCTTCCTAGACTTAGCCAGAATGAAGTGGAAATGTTGAACAGGCCTATATCAAGTTCTGAAATAGCATCAATTATACAAAATCTCCCTAAAAAGAAAAGCCCAGGACCAGATGGCTTCACATCAGAATTCTACCAAACCTTTAAAGATGAACTAATACCTATATTACTTTACTTTTTCCAAAATATAGAAAAGAAGGAATACTACCCAACACATTCTATGAAGCAAACATCACCTTGATCCCCAAACAAGGAAAAGACCAACAAGAAAAGAATATTATGCACCAATATGTCTAATGAATATTGATGCAAAAATATTCAATAAGATCCTAGCAAACAGAATCCAGCAAATTAAACAAACATCAAACAAATTATACACCATGACCAAGTGGGTTTTATCCACTGGGATAAGTCTGGTTCAATATATGTAAATCTACAAATATAATTCATCATGTAAACAAAATAAAAAAGACTATATGTTTCTCTCAATTGATGCAGAAAAAGCTTTTGATAGTATCCAGCATCCTTTCATGATCAGAATACTGAAGAAAATTGGTGTAGAAGGGACTTTTCTTAGAGGCCATCTACAGCAAACCCACAGCCAATATCATATTGAATGGAGTTAAATTGAAATTATTTCTACTCAGATCAGGAACCAGGCAAGGATACCCATTGTTTCAACTGCTCTTTAACATTGTAGTGGAAGTCTTAGCTATCGCAATCAGGCAAGAAAAGGCAATCAAAGGTTTACATATAGGGTCAGAGGAGATCAAACTTTCACTCTTCACAAATGATACGATTGTAAACCTGGAAAACTCCAGAGATTCTACTACAAAACTCTTAAAAGTGATCGAGGAATACAGCAGCATCTCAGGTTACAAAATCAACACTCATAAATCTATAGCCTTTGTATATACCAACAATAGTCCAGCTGAAAAAACAGTCAAGGACTCCATTCCTTTCACAATAGTACCAAAGAAGATGAAATAATTGGGAGTTTACGTAACAAAGGATGTGAAAGATTTCTATAAAGAGAATTATGAAACGTAAGAAAATAAATAGCAGAAGATGTTAACAAATGAAAAACCATACCATGCTCATGGCTGGGAAGAATCAACATTGTTAAAATGTCCATACTACCCAAAGCAATATACAATTTTAATGCAGTCCCTATTAAAGGACCACTATCATACTTTAAAGATCTTGAAAAAAATAATACTTCATTTTATATGGAATCAGAAAAACCCTGAATAGCCAAGACATTACTCAGAAATAAAAAAAAAAAATCAGGAGGAATTACACAATCAGACCTCAGACTATACTATTGATTTATACTATAAATCAATAATGCTGATCAAAACAGCATGGTAGTGACACAAAAACAGAAGTGATGTATGGAACAGAATAGAGAACCAAGAGATGAACCCTGCTACTTAACTATTATTTGATCTTCAAGAAGCCAATTAAAAACATTTAATGGGGAAAAGATTAGCTATTTAACAAATGGTGCTGGGTGAACTGGCTTCAGACCTGTAGAAGACTGAAACTAGACCTACACCTTTCACCATTAACTAAGATAGACTTTCACTAGATTAAAGATTGATTAAAGACATGAAACTATAAAAATACTAGAAGAAAGTGCCGGGAAAACACTTGAGGAAATTGTCCTGGGAGAATATTTTTTGAGGAGGACCCCTCGCCCCGGGCAATTTAAGCAACACCAAAAACAAGTTACTGGGATCTGATCAAACTAAAAAGCTTCTGCACAGCCAAGAGCACAGTAAGTAAAGCAAGCAGACAGCCATCAGAATGGGAGAAGATTTTTGCATGTTATGCTTCTGACAAAGGTCTGATAACTAGAATCTGCAGAGAACTCAAACTAGTCAATAAGAAAAGAATAAATAACCCCATTTCTTTGTGGGCAAGATACTTGAACAGAAACTTCTCTGATAAAGACAGGCGCATGGCCTACAAACACATGAAAAAATTCTCATCATCCTTAATTATCAGAGAAATGTGAATCAAAACCACTTTGAGATATCATCTAACTCCAGTAAGATTAGCCCACATCACAAAATCCCAAAACAATAGATATTGGTGTGGATATGGAGAAAAGGGAACACTTCTGTACTGCTGGTGGGATGCAAACTAATACATTCCTTTTGGAAAGATGTTTGGAGAACACTTAGGGATCTAAAATAGACCTGCCATTTGATCCTTCAATTCCTCTACTAGGTATATATCCAGAAGACCACAAATCACTTTATAACAAAGATATTTGTACCAGAATGTTTATTTCAGCCCAATTCATAATTGCTAAATCATGGAAGAAGCCCAAGTGCCCATCAATCCACGCATGGATCAATAAATTGTGGTAAATGTACACCATGGAACATTATGCAGCCTTAAAAAAGATGGAGACTTTACCTCTTTCATATTTATATGGATGGAGCTGGAACATATTCTTCTTAGCAAAGTACCTCAAGAATGGAAGAAAAAGTGTCCAATGTACTCAGCCCTACTATGTAACCAATTTATTAGCATCCACACTTCCATATGAAAGCTATAATCCAACTATAGCCCAAGAAGAAGGGGAAAGAGAAATGGGAGGGACAAGAAGGGAGGAGAGAGGATAATGGTGGGACCATACCTATGGTGCATTTTACAAGAGTATGAGTTAAACCTACTAAGTGTAGAATATAAATGTCTTAACACAATAACTAGGAAAATGTGGTGAAGACTATGTTAACCAGTTTGATGAAAGTATTTTAAATTGTATATAAAACCAGCACATTGTACCCCATAATTGCATTAATGTATACAGCTATGATTTAATAAAAAATTTTTTGACTAATGTTTATGACTATAATATTTGTTATTACAATCACATTTCCAGTACATTCTCTATGATCAGTGTTCACATCCTAGTTCATCAGACCAGTCATAAGATACTGGCATCCATATGAGTATAGAATTGCCATCTATTTTATTATTGATGCTGTGAATTTTTAACTGTTGTTAGGAAATTTTTTAAAGTAATATTTTTAATTGATAAATCATAATTATACAGAGTACAATGTGATATTTTAATATATATACATATGAGTAAATCAAGCTAATTAACATATTCATAACCTCACTTATTTTTCTTTCCTTTTTTTTTTTTTTTGCCAACGTAGCAATTTTTATTGATTGGTTACTCAGGAGAAGGAAGGACTTCCAGGAAGGGGAAGAAATAACCTCTGACCCTTAATACAGCCTCAGGCTGTGTGTATTTTGTTGCTGCCCTGATAAAATAAGACATGTCTACTGAGCTCTAGTACATGTTAATCATAGTCAGGACCTTGCTAGTTTTTGCAATAAGCCGTTGTACATTTCCCATTGTACAGATGAGGAAACTGAAGCTTAGGGACAGCAAAGAACTTGCCTAGAGACGTACAACTCTGTAGTAGTGGAGCTGGGATTTGCTCTGGTGCTTTCTAACTGCAGAATATATAAGCTTAGTTATCACACAGGATCCTGTGAATAGCCATAGTGCCTTAAATATCCAGCATGGTGCCTTTTTCTAAATGTGTGTTTCTGTTTGTTACCTTTACCTAAGTGTTCTTACATTTTTAAGGGACCCATTGACTCTTTGAGAATTTGATGAAATGTATTATTTCTCTCCCTGGACAAAGATATCCAATTTCCAGCCAGAGGTTAGGCTGGAGCTGAATGGTGAACTTTGCTTACAGCCCACAAGTGTGTATGGTGCCTCCACTACATGATTCAGCTGAGGGCCTTGGCATGGTGCTGGATGGCTGCCTCAGCAGCCATCAGTCCTTGGGCATCTCCATCCTCTGAGTGAATGTCAGCATGGCCGTCTCTGGGGGCTTGGCTACTCTTCTGCACTTTAGTTCTGGCCAAGGCAAAAACATCTCCCTCCTGCTGTGAACATTTGGGCCCCCGCCCCTGCAAAGAGTTTGTGAAGACTTAACATGGTTTCTAACTTTTTGCCCTAGTCCTGGTCTCCACCAAAGAAGAGTGGTCTTTCTGCTCATCTGTCCATCCTTGCTGTGGGTATTCCAGGTTGTATTTGGTCACCCCCTGACACTCCTCTGGTGGTATTTGCTTGGATCACCTTGCTTATTTTTCACTGAAAGATAGATATTTGAGATTTACTATATTAGTTATTTTGTTTTGAGGTTTTTTGGTTGTTGGTTTTATTGTTTGTTTGATTTTTTACTTTTTTTTTTTTTTTTAAGATGGGGTCCCCTTCTGTTGCCTGGGCTAGTGTGCAGTGGCACAATAGCAGCTCACTATAATCTGAAATTCCTGGGCTCAAGCATTCCTTCAGCTCAGCCTTCCCAGTAGCTAGGACCACATATCTGTGGTCCTATCTGTTATCTTTTAATTTTTATAGGAATAGTGATCACTGTGTTGATCAGGCTAGTCTTGAACTCTTAGCCATAAGTGATCCTACTGCCTGGGCCTCCTTCTTAGTTTAAAATACATAACACATTGTTATTGACTATAGTTATGTTTTGTGGTAGATCTCAAAGATCTACCCTCTAACTGAAACTTTATACCCTTTAACCCAGTATCTCCCCTCTCCCTTAACCCCCCAGCATTCAGTAACCACCATTCTACTTCCTATTTCTGTAAGTTTGACTTTTTAAGATTCCACATATAAATGAGATGATATGGTATTTGTCTTTCTGTGCCTGGCTTAGTTCACTTAGCATTGTGTCTTCCAGATCCAGACATGTTGTCTCAAATGACAGAATTTCCTTCTTTTTTAAGACTGAATAGTATTTTATTGTATGTTTGTAGCACATTTCTTTTATCCATTCATCCATTAATGGCACTTAGGTTGATTCTGTATCTTGACCACAGGCAGTCCCCAGGTAATGAACAAGATAGGTTCTATATAGGTTTCTTCTTAAGTTGAATTTGTATGTAAATTGGAGCAGGTACATTTACCTATTACCTGTAATAGCCTCAATTTGTAAGTGGAAGTGGTACATCAGTCAGATGTTTGTTACTTAGGGTAATAGCCTCTGTTTGTAAGTGCAAGTTGTATATAAGTCAGATATTTATAAGTTGGGGACTGCCTGTATTGTAAATAATGCTACAATGAATATGGGAGTGCAAATACCTCTTTGACATATTAATTTCACTTCTTTTGGATATATACTCAGTAGTGGGATTGCTAGATCATATGTTAGTTCCATTTTTAGTTTTCTGAGCAACTTCCATCTCAATTTTCATAATGGCTGTGCTAATCTACATTTTCACCAATAGCATATGTATATAAGAATTCCCTTTTTTCCACATCAACATCAATAATCCTCACCAACATTTATCTTTCATTTTTAAAAAAATTTTTTAAATTACTTTTTATTAAATAATAACATTGTACATTGATGCATTTATGGGGTTCAGGGTACTGCTTCAATATACAATATGAAATGCTTACATTGAACTAAGTAACACATCTATCACAATTATTCTCATTTCTTAATAGTTTTGAAATGTACCATTGCATCATGCACATTAGGTGAGGTCTCTCCAAATACCCCCCCCTCCCATATCCTCCCTCCCCTCCCCTCTCTCTCCTCTTCCCTTCTAATTTCTGGACTATAGTTATGTCCAGAAATTTGCCATTCTTATGAGTGTGTAGGTGGTTATATATTGATTTCATAGTAGTATTGAGTAAATTAGATAATTTTTTCCCCATTCTTGAGATACTTTACTAAGAAGAATATGTTTCAGATCTATCCAGGTAAACATAAAAGATGTGAAGTCTCCAGCTTTTTTATGGCTACATAGTATTCCATAGTGTACATATGCCACAATTTGTTAATCCATTCATGGGTTGATGGGCACTTGGGCTGTTTCCATATCTTGGCTATTATGAATTAGACTGCAATAAACATTCTGGTGCAAATGTCTTGGTTGTAAAATAATTTTTGATCATCTGCGTATAACCTAGTAGAGGAATTGCAGGATCAAACAGTAGGTCTATGTTTAATTCCTTTAGTGTTCTCCAAACGTCTTTCCAAAAAGGTCGTATTAAGCTTGCATTCCCACCAGCAGTATAGAAGCATTCCCTTCTCTCCACATCCACACCAACATCTGTAGTTTTGGGATTTTGTGATGTGGGCTAATCTTACTGGAGTTAGATGATATCTCAAAGTGGTTTTGATTTGCATTTCTCTGATGATTAAGGATGATGAGCATTTTTTCATGTGTTTATAGGCCATGTGCCTGTCTTCATCAGAGAAGTTTCTGTTCAAGTATCTTGCCCACAAAGAAATGGGGTTATTTATTCTTTTCTTATTGATTAGGTTGTGTTCTGTGTAGATTCTAGTTATCAGACCTTTGTCAGAAGCATAACCTGCAAAAATCTTCTCCCATTCTGAAGGTTGTCTGTTTCCTTTGCTTACTGTGCTCTTGGCTGTGCAGAAGCTTTTTAGTTTGATCATATTCTAGTAATGGATTTTTGGTGTTGCTTCAGTTGCCCGGGGATCCTCCTCATAAATATTCTCCCAGGCCAATTTCTTCAAGTGTTTTCCTTGCACTCGCTTCAAGTATTTTTATAGTTTCATGTCTTAAGTTTAAATCTTTTATTCAGTGAGAATCAATTTTTGTCAGTGGTGAAAGGTGAAGATACAGTTTCAGTCTTCTACGGGTCACCAACAAGTTGACCCAGCACCATTTGTTAAATAGGGAATCTTTCCCCTACTGAATGTTTTTGATAGGCTTGTCAAAGATCAAATGACAATAAGCAGCTGGGTTCATCTCTTGGTTCTCTATTCTGTTCCATAAATCTACAACTTTGTTTTTGTGCCAGTACCATGCTATTTTGATCACTATAGATTTACAGTATAGCCTGAAGTCTGATAATGTGATACCTCCTGATTTGTTCTTATTCTCGTATTTGCTATTTGAGGTTTTTTCTGATTCCATATAAAATGAAGTACTATTTCTTCAAGTTCTTTAAAGTATGACAGTGGTGCTTTAATAGGGATTGCATTAAATCCGTAGATTGCTTTGGATAGTATGGACATTTTAACAATGTTGATTCTACCCAGCCATGAGCATGGTGTGTTTTTCTGTTTGTTAACATCTTCAGCTATTTCTTTTCTCAGAGTTTCATAGTTCTCCTTATAGAGATCTTTCACATCCTTTGTTAGGTAGATTCCCAGATATTTCATCTTCTTTGGCACTATGATACAAGGAATAGAGTCCTTAATTGTTGTTTCAGCTTGACTGTTGTTGGCATATATAAAAGCTACTGACTTGTAAGTATTGATTTTGTATCCTGAGACATTGCTGTATTCCTTGATCACTTCTAAGAATTTTGAAGTTGAGTCCCTGGGATTTTCCAGGTATAGGATCATGTCATCAGTGAAGAGTGAGAGTTTGATCTCCTCTGACCCTATTTGGATACCCTTGATTACCTTCTCTTGCCTGATTGTGATAGCTAAGACTTCCACGACTATTTAACATGACTATGTTAAATAGCAGTGGAGACAGTGGGGATCCTTGCCTCATTCCTGATCTGAGTGGAAATGTTTTCAATTTTACACCATTCAATATGATATTGGCTGTGGGTTTGCTGTAAATGGCCTCTATCATTTTAAGAAATGTCCCTTCTAGGCCTAATTTCTTAAGAATTCTGATCATAAAAGGATGCTGGATATTATCAAAGGCTTTTTCTGTGTCAATTGAGAGAATCATATGTTCTTGGTTTTTCATTTTATTTTATTTTTTATTTTTTTTTGAGACAGAGCCTTAAGCTATCCCCCTGGGTAGAGTGCCATGGCTTCACAGCTCACAGCATCCTCCAACTCCTGGGCTCAAGCAAGTCTCCTGCCTCTGCCTCCCAAGTAGCTGGGACCACAGGTGCCCACCACAACGCCCGGCTATTTTTTGGTTGCAGCCGTCATTGTTGTTTGGCAGGTCCCAGCTGGATTCAAACCCGCCACCTTAGGTGTATGTGGCTGATGCCTTAGCCACTTGAGCCACAGGCACTGAGCCAGTTTTTTATTTTATTGATGTGATATCTTTATAGATTTGCATATGTTGAACCAACCCTGTAACCCTGGAATAAAACCAACTTAATCATGGTGTATAATTTTTTTTGATATGTTGTTGAATTCTGTTTCGGAAGATCTTATTGAATATTTTTACATCGGTATTCATTAGTGATATTGGTCTACGATTTTCTTTCTTTTTTGGATCCTTTCCTGGTTTGGGTATCAGGGTGATATTTGCTTCATAGAATGTGTTGGGAAGTACTCCTTCTTTTTCTGTGCTTTGGAAAATGTTGTATAATATAGGTACTAGTTTCTCTTGAAAGGTTTGATAGAATTCAGATGTAAAGCCATCTGGTTCTGGACTTTTCTTTTTAGGGAGATTTTGTATTGTTGATGCTATTTCAGTAATTGATATAGGTCTATTCAAGATTTCTAATTCTTTCTGACTGAGTCTAGGAAGGTGGCGTGCTTCCAGGTATTGGTCCATTTCCTTCAGATTTTCATATTTCTGGGAATAGAGATTTTTGTAGTAATCATTGAGGATTTTTTGAATTTCTGAAGTGTCTGTTGTTATTTCCCCTTTATCATTTCTGATAGACAATATTAGAGATTTTACTTTTCTATTTCTAGTTAAGTTGGCCAAAGGTTTATCAATTTTGTTAATTTTTTCAAAAAACCAACTTTTTGTTTTGTTGATCTTCTGAATGATTCTTTGGTTTTCAATTTCATTTAATTCTGCCCTAATTTTGGTTCTTTTCTTCTGCTAGGTTTGAGGTTGCAATGTTCTTCCTTTTCCAGTTGCTTGAGATGATCCATTAA
>CAUYQV010061654.1:0-13599 GCA_963574575.1 Galagoides demidoff
TTTTTTTTTTTTTTCCTTTGAGTCTCTCTCAGTCACCCTGGTAAAGTACTGTGGGTCATAGTTCACAGCAACCTCAAACTCTTGGGCTCAAGGGAGCCTCTTCCCTCAGCCTCCCAAGTAGCTAGGAGTACAGGCACTCGCCAAAATGCCCAGCTAACTTTTTCTATTTTTAATAGAGACAGGGTCTTCTTGCTCTTGCTCAGGCTGGTCTCAAATGTCTGACGTCAGGTAATCCACCTGCCTTGGCCTCCCAGAGTGCTAGGATACAGACATGAGCCACTATACCTGGCTGTAAACTTTCCTCAATAAACTTTTAAAAATATATAAAAATACACAATACACTAAAAATGAAATATCTAGAAAAAAAGCAAGAAACTTCCATTCACAGTAGCATAAAAAAATATGTAGGAGTAAATTTAAAAATTGAAGGTAAAGGCTTGGTGCCTGTGGTTCAAGCAGCTAAGGCGCCAGGCATATACACCTAAGGTGGTGGGTTCGAATCCAGCCTGGAACCGCCAAACAACAATGATGGCTGCAACCAAAAAATAGCCAGGCATTGTGGCGGGCACCTGTGGTCCCAGCTACTTGGGAAGCTCAGGCAGGAGACTTGCTTAAGCCCAGGAGTTGGAGGTTGCTGTGAGCTGTGATGTCATAGCACTCTACCCAGGGGAACAGCTTGAGGCTCTAGTCTCAAAAAAAAAAAAAAAAAAAAGAAGGTAAAAGATTTGTACATTAAAGGCCATAAAACATTGATGAAGGAAATTGAAGACAAAAATAAATGGTTAGCATATTCCATGTTCATAAATTGGAATTAATCTCGTTAAAATGCTCATACTACCCGAAGTGATCTATAGATTCAATGCAATGCCTATTAAAATTCCAATGGTATTTTTTACAGAAATAGAAAATAATCCTAAAATTCATCTGGAACCACAAAAATCCTTGAACAACCAAAGCAATACTAGAACAAAAAGAACAAAGCTCTAGGCATCATATCACCTGATTTTAAAATATCCTACAAAACTATGGTAATCAAAATAAGCGATGATGCTGACATAAAAACATACATAGGCCAAAGGAACAGAATAGAGAGCCTATAAACAAATCTATGCATTTATGGCCAACTGATCTTTACCAAAGGTGCTAAGAACACACAATGGGAAAAAGATAGCCTCTTAAATAGGTGATGCTGGGAATATTCACATGCAAAGCAATGAATTGAACCTTTACTTCATATCATATACAAAAGTTGATTTAAAATGGATTATAGAGTTCAATGTAAGACCTGAAAACTAAAACTACTAGAAGAAAAAACATAGAGAAAAGGCTTCTTGACATTGGTCTGGGTGATGATTTTTTGGATATAACCCCCAAAGCACAGGCAACAAAAAGCAAAAATAGACCAATGGAATTGCATCAAACTAAAAAGCTTCTGCAAAGTAAAGGAGGCAATCAAGAACGAAGAGAGACAATCTATGGAATGGGAGAAAATATCTGCACACCATACATCTTCACAACTCAAAAGCAAGAAAACAAACTCTGCTGAGAAAAAAAAAATACCCTGGACAAAAGACCTGAATAGATATTTCTCAGAAGACAAATAGCCAATGGGTATATGAAAAAAAACTCAACACCATTCATCACTAGGGAAATACAAATAAAACCCACAATAAGCTATCATCTCACATCTGTCAGAATGGCTACTATCAAAAAGACAAAAGGTAAGTATTGGTTAGGACAGGAGAAAAGGGAACCCTGTACATCCTGTAAACTGTTGGTGGGACTGTAAATTGATATAGCTATTATGCGAAACACTATGGCGTTTCCTAAAAATATAAATGTTATTTGAATTGCTTATGAATGGCTGGTCTATGGCTTCTTTTTTTTTTTTTTTTTTAAGAGGCAAAGTCTCACTTTTTCAGTAGAGTGCCATGGTGTCACAGCTCATAGCAACCACAAATGCTTGGGCTTAAGCGATTCTCTTGCCTCCTCTTCCCAAGTAGCTGGGACTATAGGTGCCTGCCACAACGCCCCACTATTTTTTTAGAGATGGGGTCTTTCTCTTGCTCAGGCTGGTCTCAAACCTGTGAGCTCAGACAATCTACCTGCCTCAGTCTCCCAAAGTGCTAGGATTACATGTATGAGCCACCATACCCGGCCATCTATGGCTTCCTGTAGGATTTTTCAAGTCTTACAGCTTCCATGCTGACCCCTGACTAATCACCAGTTAACTAATCTTATTTCCGAGTTTATAGCCAAAGAAAATTAAATCACTATCTGAAAGAGATACCTGTACTCCTACATACTGTAGCACTACTTACAATAGCCAGATATGGAATCACCTAAGTGTCCATAGATGAATGAATGGATAAAGAAATTGTAGTATATATACATGCACAGGAATACGGCTCTATCTCAAGAAAAGAAGGATATCAAACCTGGAAGAGCCAACACAATTCTAAGAAATAAAAACAAATCTGGAAGCATCATGTTACTAGACTTCAAGTTATACTACAAGTCTATAGTGATCAAAACAGCATGGTATTGGCATAAAAAAGAGAAACACAGGTCTACAGAACAGAAGAGAGAACCTAGAGATGAAATCAGCCCAGCCTCATATTGCCATCTGGTTTTCAATAAACCAAACAAAAGCAGACACTAGGGAAAAGCATTCCTATTTAATAAATGGTGCTGGGAGAACTGGTTAGCCACATGTAAAAGACTGAAGCTAGACCTGTACCTCTCACTACTTGCAAAAATTATCTCACACTGGATAAACAGGTAAATCTAAGACATGAAATGACAAAAACTCGAGAAGAAAGTGTGGGAAAAACTATTAACAATATTAGCCTGGGGAAAGATTTTATGGAGAAGATCCCACTGGCCATGTCAGCAACAAAAATAAATAAATGGGACCTGATCAAGCTTAAAAGATTCTGCACAGCTAAGGACACAATAAACAAAGCAAATACCACTCAGAATGGGATAAGATATAAGCATGTTATGAATCTGACACAGAGCTAATAACCAGAATTTACAAAGTACTCAAGCACATTAGCAAGAAAAGAGCAAACAACCCAATTAATCACCAGGCGAGAGACACAGACAGAAGTTTTTCCCTAAAATATAGATGAATGGCCAACAAACACTTGAAAAAATGCTCATTGTCCCTAGTCATAAGAGAAATGCAAATCAAAACCACCCTGAGATATCACCTAACCCCAGTGAGAATGGCCCATATCGCAAAGTCCAAAGACGGCGAAGTCCAAAGATGTGCTGCTGTGGGTGTGGAAGGAAGGGGGCACTAATGCACTGCTGGTGGGACTGCACACTAGTACAGCCTTTTTGGAAAGAAGCATGGAGAATCCTCAAAGAACTAGTACACCTCCCACTTGATCCTGTAATCCCATTACTAGGTATCTACCCAAAAGAAAAAAAAATCATTTTATCATAAGGATGTGTGTAGTCAAATGTTTATAGCAGCTCAATTCACCTGCAAAGATGTGGAAAGAGCCTAAGTGCCCATCAATCCATGGATGGATTAATAAACTGTGGTATACGTATACCATGGAATGCTATTTAACCATGAAAAACATGGAGACTTTTCATCTTTAGTATTTATCTGGATGGAGCTGGAGAACATCATCCTTAGTAAAATATCACAAGAATGGCAAAGCAAGACCCCGTGTATTCAATACTAATTTGAAACTAGTAGGTGAATAACCACATGCCCACGAGAGAAAACCACAGTTAAATTCAAGAAGGGGAGAAAAGAGGAAGAGGGAGAGGACTCAGTAAGTTCCCACGTAATGGGTACAAGGAAGGGGTATAGGGCACACCTCCTAGGTGAAGGACTCAGCTACAACTCCGATGTTACCTAACAAACACAAACAACATAACTTAATTGTATGCACCCTTATATTAATCTGAAATTAAAAAGGAAGGAAGTCATGTCATTTGTGACAACATGGATAAGCCTGGGAGACATTAGGTTAAGTAAAATAAGCCAGGCACAGAAAGACAAATACTACATGATCTCACTTAAATGTGAATCTAAAAATGTCAAATTCACAGATTCAGAGAGTAGAATGGTGACTGCCAAGGATCAGGGGTGGGAGTGGAGGGGTGTGGGGGAAGATTGGAGGGGGAAGAGATATTGGACAAAGGGTACAAAGTTTCAGTTATACAGGAAGAATAAACTCTGGAGAGCTATGTACAACAAGTTGACGACAGTCCATAATAATGAACTGTATACTTGCAATCTGCTAAGAAAATGGATTCTAAATATTCTTACCACACAAAAAAAGAAAAGATAACTGTGAGGTGATGGATATATTAATTAGCTGGATTGTGGTAACCATCTCACAGTATACACGTGTACCAAAACATCACACTGTACGCTGTAAATATATACAATTTTTACTTGCCAATTTATGTCTCAATAGAGTGGGAAAAAATTCAGAAACTAGTAGAAGAAAAGAGATTCCAAATGGTTAAAATGGTAAATATTATTTTACATATATTTTACTACAATTAAAAAAAGAGGTTCAAGCAAATGAGTAGTGAAATGAAAAAATGATTAATTCTAACTGGATGAGCACTGAGGATGGTTAGAATTTCCACGAATCCTAATTATTTGGGGTTGGAGAATACAGACACAACTCTCCCCAAGAAAACAGTGTGGGGAAAGCCACAGGATGTTTAGGCAATAGTGGGTTACAGCAAAGGGTGTGTCAGTGGTCAGTTGGCAATGACAATGGAAAAGCAGAAGACAGCCCTGCAGGAGAGAAGCTCCCCTCACCAAGTTAGACCACAGACTACTCCCAGGCAAAGGGGCAGCGTGCCAAATGCAGGGAGGGAGAGGTATAGGGAGCCTGAGCCTGCCCACCAAGGTGGAGGCTGGGAAAAGGGGTAAGGCGGCAGGGACTGCCTCAATAGCACGTATGAGAATAAGAAGAGAGAAAGTATGTTGGGGTGATGCAGCACACTTTATCTTTTACCATCTGAGGTCTCAAGGCAAAACAGAAAACCCAGCTTAGAAAAACAGCCCCCGTATCAGCAGCAGGTATCCTGAAGAGAGCTCAGGGACCACTAGCATTGTCATTTTTTGAAGGACATTCCCAGCGTTCCCCTTAGCTTTTCTTGAATTTTTGTTAAGAGCCAGATAAAAAGGTTGCCTGTCAAGGCCAGTCATTCCTGGCATCTGAAGTCTCCTACAGTGACACAGTTCCCAGTCTTTCCTCAGAGAGGTTTGCCTCTGCTTTCCTATGCACTGACCAGATCACCACCCCTGGCAACGGGAGCCAGGCAGCGGGGAAAGAGGGCTGGATGCTCTTTCTCTTGTTCCTGACTAGCACTGACTTGCATCGCTTATGAACAGCTGGTCTGCAGCTTCTCACAGAATTTCTGAAGTCTTACAGCTGCCACGCTGACCCCTAGCTAATCACTAGCTCTTCTGCCCATTCTGTTTTCATTCAGTTTAGCAAGACACAAATTGTTGCTCCAAACAAGAAGTAATCCACAGTATTTTGACCATTCCTCACACTCCCTATTTCCCAAATTCTAAATTGGTTGTTCTCATTTCCAAATTTTCATCTCAACCTGTGGACCAGAATCAAGTACAAAACTTCATCATTCAAAAGCCTGGCACTGATCAGAGCAGAACAGAAAGTCTGCTTTGCTCCAGGTACATTTGATGACAACAGGAGCAAACAAACCTCTTTTTTGTTTTTGGCTGTGGCATCGCACTCACTGCCTTCAGGTTTCCTCAGGTGCTTCCACCTTCCTCCTTGGTCAAAAGTGATCATGGTCTGGATAGAATTATCTGAGTAGGAAAAAAAGACATTAAGTTGGATACGGTGGAAGCACCTAATTAAATTCAGTTTATCAATGCATAACTCTCTCCTAACTGCGACCATAGAACACCATTATATCTCCAGAGTTGCGCAAGCTGTCACCTCACAAAGCGGCCCAAGTCTATTGGGTACACAGTAGGGGAGGTATATGGCACACTTCCTGGGTGAAGAACTCAACTACAACTCAGACTTTGGACTTTACCTTACAAATGCAAATCATGTGACCTAATTGTAAGTACTTTCATATTAACCCAAGGGAAAAAAAAAACAATTGGAGAAAAAAAGAATCTCTAGGCAAAGTTCGCCAACTGTTCCACAAGCAGCATTCTGTCTCGACTTGGAGAAGGTTCTGAAATAAATTCCAATGTGAGTTTAAAAAGCAAAACACTGCAAAAAAACAACAAAAAAACCCACAACAAAATGGTTCAGTGTTGGTGAGTAACTGAGCAGCACTTTGAATATGATATTTGAAGGAGGATTCCCACCTGAACAGGAGCCTATTAATTCCAGAAATCATCTAGGACTGATATTCTTTTTTTTTGAGCTAGAGCCTCAAGTTGTCCCCCTGGGTAGAGTGCTGTGGCATCACAGCTCACAGCAACCTCCAACTCTTGGGCTTAAGCAAGTCTCCTACCTCTGCCTCTCAAGTAGCTGGGACCACAGGGGCCCGCCACAATGCCTGGCTATTTTTTGGTTGCAGCCATAAATGTTGTTTGGTGGGCCCGGGCTGGATTCGGACCTGCCACCTTAGGTGTATGTGGCTGGTGCCTTAGCCACTTGAGCCACAGGTGCTGAGCCAGGACTGATATTCTTGCAAAAAGATCCCTTAAATTCTTACCCACATGAATAGGCTGATGTCCATTCTCCTTCCTTGATTGCTTGTCTTGGAAGTAAAATCTGCCATGGCAAGGTGACATCCTAATCCTTACTCAGACAATGCCATGATACCAGGCTTCTCTTAAGTACTCTCAAGATTTGAATAAATGTGCATAGCTCTGGATTAATAATTCCTAATTGTTGTTTGCCCACTACCCCATATCCTATCTTTCTTATACCTTTACTTTTCTTTCCTTTTATTTTTAAAGATGGGTCTCACTATATTTTGCCCAGGCTGGTCTTGAACTCCCGCAATCAAGTAATCCTATCACCTCAGCCTCATAAGTAGCTGTGACTAATGGTATGTGCCACCAAATCCACATTTTTTTCCCCTATGTCTCTTTCCCATTCCCTATTTCCTTCCTTCCTTTTTTTTTTTTGAGATCGTCTCACTTGGTCACCTTTGGTAGAGTGCTGTCATAGCTCAAAGCAACCTCAAACTTTCTGGGCTCAAGTGATCCTCTTGCCTCAGTCTCCCAAGTATCTGGGACTACAGGAGCCCAACACAATGCCCAGCCAGTTTTAGAGATGGGGTCTCGCTCTGGCTCAGGCTAGTCTCTAACTCCTGAGCTCAAGCCATCCACCCTCTTGGGCCTCCTCAAGTGCTAGGATTATAGGCTTGAGCCACTGTGCCCAGTCCCCCATTTCCTATTTTCAATGACATAAACTGTTGCAGATTTAAAGACAGAGAAAACATGCTTAGAGTTTTCCAAGGAAAACCAAACAAGAAAGAAAATGAAGAAAAATCCATTATTAAACAAACATTTATCTAGTGCCCACTATGTAAAAATCCTTTTAAGCCTTTGGAACTGTATCAGTGAACAAATAGACAAAAAAAAAAAAAATTGTGAAATATACATTCTGGTAGGGTAAGAAAAACACTAGACATACTAGGCTATTCAGTAAGAAATAGCCAAGTTCCTTAGGTACTAAGTTGGACATTTGATATCTCTGACATTGCACGTTGATACTTCTTGAGTTGTTTTTTTTATAGTAAAGGTATATCCTTATTTTTTCAAACATATGTTTTGGCTTGTGATATTTTTTCAAAAAAATTTTAGAGTAATTTTTGTGAAATCACAGACAAGTCAAAAAATGTTATTTTCAAATGTATTTTCATGAAACTAGTGCAGTGCAAACAGCTCAAAATAGGAACAAAGTGTTAGAGAAGGATGTGGCTAATGAGTACATAGTACATTGATGGTTTGAGAAGTTCTGTTCTAGTGATTTTAATCCTTTTTTTTTTTTTTTTTTTTTAAGAGAAGGAGTCTCAGTCTGTTGGTCCAGGCTAGACTGCCATGATGTCATTACAGCTCACAGTAACCTCAAACTCCTAGGCTTAAGCAATCCTCTTGCCTCAGCCTCCTGAGTAGCTGGGACTATTAGGCATTTACCACGGTGCTTGGCTACTCTCTTTATTTTTTTAGTAGAGACAGAGTCTCATCTTGCTCAGGCTGGTCTCAAACTCCTAGCTCAAGCAATCTACCTGCCTTGGCCTCCCAAGAGTGCTAGAATTACAGGTGTGGCTCACCATGCCTGGCCTGATTTTAATCTTGAAAATAAGCCACATGGGCATCCTGAGGCCAAGCTATATCCTGAAAGCTGTAGTGGAAGTATCTCAACCTACATATGAATTAGCAGCAAGGTTGGACATTACTATTCTAACAAAATCGGACCATTTGAAACAAATTGGCATGGTAAGTAAGCTGGCTAGATGGGCTCTGCGTGAATTAAATGAGTGTCAGAAGAGAAATCATCTCAAAGCTTGCCTTTCTTTGTTGTCACAACATAAAACCAAGCCATTCTATATCATATTGTTATGTGTGATGAAAAATGGATTCTTTTTGACATTCGCAAGCATTTGGCACAATGGTTGGATAAAGATGAAGTGCCAAAACACAGTCTAAAATCAAATAGTCAGCAGAAAAAGCTAATGGTGTGTGTTTGGTGGTCCTGTGCTAGTATTATCCAATACAGCTTCATGAAACCTACTCAGTCGATTACAGCAGACATCTACTGCAACCAACTGGACAACACGATAAGGATGCTTGCGATGCTTTATTGACCAGTCGAGAATGGTCAATAAAGATAGGCCAAGACAATGCTGTCCTACAAATAATGCTGCTCTAACTACAAAAGCTGGACTTGAAACCTCTCTGTCACCCACTGTATTCACCAGACCTTGCATCAACTGTCTACCACTTCTTCCAGGCTTTGGACCACTTCCTGCAAGGAAAAATATTCAATTTAAGACAAGCTTTGGAAAATGCTTTTTGCCATTTCATTGCCACTTGTTCTCCAGGCTACTTTACTGCTGGAATAGACAGGATATTGTTAAGATGGCAAAACTGTGTCAATCAGGTGCATACTTTGATTAATTATGTATACTGCTTCTTCTTTGAGATATAATAAACTGAACTTTTGATTTGAAATTTGACATTTCATATTTAAAGACCTAATAGTAAGTAAATTACATGTTAAAAATAAGCGCTATGGAAAAAACTTGTTCAGCTAACGGCAGACTGGGAGTACACGTGTGAGAAGGGGAAAGCAGGTTGGAATTTAGAATGGGATAGTCAGGGCAGGTCTGATCAGAAAGTGAAGGAGGAAAACAGTCTTTTAGCTATCTGGGGAAAGAGAGGGAAATGTCAGTGCAAACCTCTAATCCATGCATGTGTGTACCCTGTGAGTTAAGAATTGGCAGTGTGATGGGAGTAGAGCAAATCAAACAGAGAAAAGTTGCAGGTGAGTTAGGGAGGACCTAGGGAGCCAGTGTCTCTTAGGACCTTGTAAGCAATTGTGAAGACTTTACAAAATAAAAACAAACAGCCCTGCCTCTTACCAAAAAATAAATACATAAATAAAATAAAATAAGATAAAATAAAATTTAAGAGTCTTTGTACTTGAGACTAACGTATTTATCTGTATAACTGGGCCTCTGACTAAGAGCTTTGTAAAGCCATTGAGGGGAACACAGGAAGAACCCTGCAGGCTATTGCTCTATCCTCTACCAAAGGAAGACCAGAAGTAGTCTAAACTTAGGCTCCTTGCTGGAGGCCTCCACCTCCCATACAGAAGACTCTTTATAACCTAAACAACATAGACTCAAAATATTTTTCTGTCTGCTACTACTTTGCTCTCTCCCAGTTCTATTTACTCTAACTTATTTAAAATAGGGAGCTAGAATTTATATGGGTAGGCGTATTGGCTAGGCAAGCAACATTATTGGGGGACAGGAAAATCAGATTCCCTGAAAGCCTCAAACCCTAACACACTGAGCTGAGGGAGCAGGGCAGAACAGGCACGCTGAGACTCACCTTCGGAGAGCACACTTGTTATGTAGACTCCACGGAGGGAGGTCACATTGGTAAAGTCTGTCTCTCCGCCTGTGGTAGTGTAGAGATGCCGGTCCAAAGACTTGGAATATACAATGCCTCGATCATCTGAGGTAAAGATTGTGCCAAATCCGGTATCTGAAATAGGTGAACAAACAAAAACACTAAGTCTTGGTAGGGAACAGACAACAAGAGTCTAACAGTAGTCTGACTAAACCCAGTTGTCTCTCTTCATGATGAAGACTCAGCCCTGATTATTAAGCAAGGGTTGGAACCCAAGATCTTCCTGCCCATCTTTAATTCTAGTACCCAACTTAGTGCTTGGAGCATGGTAGATACAAGTTTGCTAAATGAATTAACCAGATGCTACAAAAAAGCTCTTTTCAATTATATTTTTATGGCAGAGGCACTGTATTTAGGTTCATATTTTATACATCTCTGAATCTTTGTAGTCTAGCAAAAACACTTCTCAGACTACCTGTAATGAAGGATCATTCTTTTCTTTTCTTTTTTTTTTTTTGAGACGGAGCCTCAAGCTATCCCCCTGGGTAGAGTGCCATGGCATCACAGCTCATAGCAACCTCCAACTCCTGGGCTCAAGTGAGTCTCCTACCTCAGCCTCCCAAGTAGCTGGGACCACAGGCACCCGCCACAACGCCCGGCCATTTTTTTGGTTGCAGCCATCATTGTTGTTTGGCGGGCCTGGGCTGGGGATTCGAACCCACCACCTTAGGTGTACGTGGCTGGCACCTTAGCCGATTGAGCCATAGGTGCCGAGCCTCTTTTATTTTCAATATGTCATAAAATGATGCTTTTATAAAATACTGTAAAAAATAAGCACTAGAAAAATGAAATGAAGAGACACAAAATACAAGCTCTACATTTATCATCGTACTCAGCAGACATAAAATTATTTCATCAGATGGCTAGACGAGTTTCCCAACTCTTGCTCTCCATGGTTCTCCTTATCTGTTAATAGAGAGGTTGCAGATCCGTACCAGTCTTCCAAAACTGTTCTTTGAGCAGCTCTCTGTTCTGTAACACTTGAGCATACTTTACATAAATTATATGAGAGTTTCAAAACAAGTGGCCTTTTAAACAGAAGCTATATATTATCTCTAGGATGGAGTAATCTGTAGGACATAAATACAGGGGGTAAGAGGAAAAATAAATATGTAAAAAAAGAAAATTATTCAAAGTAGGGATCAAAGCTTACATCTGTGCATTTAAGAGTGAACCACTAAAGGCTTGGCGTGGGGCTCACGCCTGTAATCTCAGCACTTGGGAGGCTGAGGTGGGTAGGTTGCCAGAGCTCATGAGTTTGAGAGCAACCCGAGCAAGAGCAAAACACTAGTGTGTAAAATACAGGTGGACGTTGTGGTGGGTGCCTGTAGTCCCAGCTACTTGGGAGGCTAAGGGAAAAGGATCGCTTGATCCCAGGAGTTTGAGGTTGCTGTGAGCTATGATGCCATTGCACCCTACCCAGGGTGACTGTGAGACTTTGTCTCAAAAAAAAAAAAAAAGTGAGCCACTAAAAAGCTCTTACCTCCAGGTTCGTCTACATGCATGAACACCATGTCATCATTAGCTGCCAGAATAGAATAGAACTGTTCCTGCCCCACAGAGGGGAGCTGGGCCATGCTCCATGTGTCCCCTTGATCTGTTGATACATGGATCCTTCTTGTTGTATCCTAGAACAAATGCCAATATTTTCTTTTTAATTTTCTGCCAAGATGCCATGTTCAGGGATAAGAACAGGAACATTTAACATAATTATTACCATCCATTTCCCCTCTGGGTACAACCGCTATAAATTAAAGGTCATAGTACTAATTACCAAAGCAATTTCTAATCTCTAGCAAAGTTCCAGGCAATGTACTGTTTTTTTTGTTTGTTTGTTTTTTTAATTTTGGGTGAGTATGAGGGTATATACAATTAGGTTACATTATTTGTGTTTGTAAGGTAAAGTTGAAAGTCTGCATTGCAGGCTCAGGGCCCTAGAACAGTGGTTATGTCACTGGCCACATACATTGAGGCTGGTGGGTTCGAACCCAGTCTGGGCTAGCTAAATGACAATGACAACTGCTACAAAAAAATAGCTGGGCGTTGTGGTGGGCACCTGTAGTCCCAGCTACTTGGGAGGCAAGAGAATATCTTGAGGCAAGAGAATCTCTTAAGTCCAAGAGTTGGAGGTTGCCCTGAGCTATGACGTCACAGCAATCTACTGAGGGCAACAGTGAGGGTCTGTCTCAAAAAAAAAAAGTCTAAATTGTAGTAGTTCAGTCCTTCACCTAGGGAGTGTGCCATATATGTAAGGATATACCCTTACACTGCACTCATTAGGTGGGAACTTAGTGAGCCCACTCCTCCCATTCTTGAATTTAATTGTGTTTTGCTCTCTTGTGGGTCTGTAGTTATTCATCTACTATTTTCAAATTAGTACTGAATACATGGGATGCTTGTTTTTCCACTCTGGAGATACTTTACTTAGGAGAATGTTCTCCAACTCCATCAGGTAAATACTAAAGATGTTAAAGTTTCCATCTTTTTATGGCTAAATAGTATCCCATGGTATATACATATACACCGTATTTATCAGTTCATCCACGGGTTGATGGGCACTCAGGCTCTTTCCACATCTTTGCAATTGTGAATTGAGCTGCTATAAACATTCAAGTGCAAATGACCTTTTGATAAAATGATTTTTTTTCTTTGGGTAGATGCCTAGTAATGGAACTGCAGGATCAAATGGGAGGTCTAAATTGAGTTCTGTGAGGATTCTCCATACTTCCTTCCAAAAACATTGTATCAGTTTACAGTCCCACCAGCAGTGTAAAAGTGTGCCTTTCTCTTCACATCCATGCCAGCATCTGCAGCTTTGAGACTTTGTGATGTGGGCCATTCTCAACGGGGATTAGGTGATATCTCAGGGTGGTTTTGATTTGCATTTCTCTGATGATTAGGGACGATGCATATATTTTCAAATGTTTGTTGGACATTCATCTGTCTTCTGTGGAAAAAATTCTGTTCATGTCACTTGCCCATTGACTGATGGGACTGTTTGCTTTTTCCTTGTTGATTTGCTTGAGTTCTTTGTATACTGTGGTCACTAATTCTTTGTTGAATCGTAACATGTGAACCTCTTCTCCCATTCTGAAGAGTGTCTATTTACTTCGTTGATTGTGTCTTTAGCTGTGTAGAAGCTTTTAAACCTGGTCAGGTCTCATTTATTTATTTTTGTTGTTGCTGCTGTTGCCAATGGGGTCTTCTCCATGAATTCTTTCCCAAGGTTGATGTTCTAAGAGTTTTTCCCACACTTCTTGTTGTTTCATGTCTTGGATTTGAGTTTTTTTATCCATCATGAGTTAATTTTTGTAAGTGATGAGAGATGCAGGTCAGTTTCAGTCTTTTACAGGAGGCTAACCAGTTCTTCCAGCACTACTTATTAAATAGGGATTCTTTTACCCAGTGTATGCTTTGGTTTGTCCAAGATCAGATGGTGATATGAGGCTGGTTTCATCTCTAGGGTCTCA
>CAUYQV010061659.1:0-29190 GCA_963574575.1 Galagoides demidoff
GGATGGGTCCACTGCCTGTTAGGAGCCCCTGGGCTGCAGACTGGGATGGGTCCACTGCCTGTTAGGAGCCCGGCTGCACAGCAGCAGGTGAGAGGCTGACTAGGGAGCAAAGCTTCCCCTGTGTTTACAGCCACTCCCCAGGGCTCGCATCACCGCCTGAGCTCCACCTCCTGTCACAGCAGTGGCAGCGTGAGATTCCCACAGAAGCACAACCCCTACCATAAACTGCACGTGTGAGGGGTCTAGACCTCCTTATGAGAATCTAATGCCTGATGATCTGAGGTGGAGATGTCGTGTGTTTCAATCATCCCCAAACCGTCCTTCCTGCCCACCACCTCAGATCTGTGGAAAAATTGTCTTCCATGAAACCAGTCCCTGTTGCAAAAAGGCTGGGGACAGCTGCTCTGCTCTCTCTTTAGCGCTGTGGTCAAGGGTGTTGTATGGGGTAAAAATACCCATTTGTGACTCTCAAAAGTCATGTAAACTTGAGAAAGCTGTTTGACCTGACTAAGCCTTAGTGACCTTGGGCAAGTTCTCAGAAGCTTGAGCTTCCACGTCTGTGAAATAGTGATGACAACAGTGCTCCCCAGTTCCACAGGGCAGTGGATGAGGAATGCCCACACAGTCCAGGGCATATTAAGTCCTCAGGAAGTCCCCAGGTGAGTACGGATACCCCCTGGCATATTTTCAGGAGATGCCTGGCAGTACAAAGGAATGTACTCGGTCAGTGAGGAGAGCCTGGTTCCTGGGAAGGAAGGACCTCATAGCCCTCTGTGTGAGACCAACCTCACTTCTCCTCACCATGAGAGGTGGCATCACGTGGCCTCCAGCTCCTTGTGGGGTATCACGTGGGCTACTCCCCCTGTGCCCAGCCATTCGGCAGTTTCCTGAAGGCTCCCAGCCTCCCTCTAGAATGCAGAGCTAGCCACATGGATTCAGAGTTCAGCAAACAAAGGGAGAGACAACTGTCCTTTTTTGGCAAATTAACCATTTTAAACCTTAAGACATTTAGTACCCTCAAAACAAGTCATTAACAAAATTAATCACAAACACTTTTTTTCAATCCATTCAACTAGCTCATGCGGGACACCAGGGAGGTGGTCAGAAAGGAAGGGGACAGTCTCCTCTTCTAGCCCCCCCAAGTCTCTCCTGACCACAGTTCAGTTGGCACAGAAGGTCACACGAGGTGCCCGTGGTAGAAACATTCACTCTCTGCCTGTCAGGAGCCTCTGACCTGCTGCACTTGACTGACACATGGTCTCTGGCTGTCCAGCTGGACGGGGAGGAGTCTCTGCATTCCTCTGAGCCTATGTGGGTACAGAGCCAAGATGGGGGAACATGCCCCACACCCCCTCTGAACAAGAGCACACCCGCTTAGACTAGCTTTACATATCAGCAATTGTACACAGTTTCTTTTCAACAAAAGATCTCTGAGCAAATGAGAACTTTGACCATCTCTGGTCTAAGATACTCATGCCTGCCAATCTGAACCAAACTCTCTCACACTTTTCAGGGGAGTTTAATCATCACCTTCTTATTTCTGGGGAAAGCAGAGGCACAGAGAGACGAAGCCCTGAACTTGGTCCCGGGCATTTCCAACGGTGTGGGAGGGCAGAGGCCGGCAGGGAATGCAGTGCATGGTGTGAGGGAGGGGACACGGTCCATGAGGGCCTGATCTCCTACATCAGTGTGGGTGGCCTGGAGCTGTCATTGCCCACCCAGCCCTCCTGGAGCTCTGCCTGCCTCTCATCCCACCCACAGGGCCTAAGTCACTTCCAGAAGTCATTCAATAACAAGAAAACTTCTGGTGGCCCCTAAAAGTATTAAGCTCATGGACTCCTTGAATATAGTGTCATATTCACATTTAAAGCCACAGGTGGAAACAGTGGAGGTATAAATGATGGCAGACGTGGGTCATGTCTCATTCAAGGCCTGGCAGAACAGCACTCTGACTCAAGGTCGTTAGAGCGGCACACTGACTCTTCCTCTTTAACCTGGGATGCCAGTGACCTCCTGGACTGTCTTCTACAACTACTGTGGTCTTTCTCCTCTTCAAACATCACTGTGTTGCTAGATGAATTCACACGTCTGACCCTATCACTTAAAACCCCTGTGTGTGTCCCCAGAGCTGTAAAGTTCACACTCCCTAGCTTAGCACATGAGCCATCCAAGATCAGGCTTTCAGAGACCACATCAGTCACATCTTCTCTACTCAGACAGGTTTGCCTGAGCTGTGCTGGAAGGGAGCTCAAGCTGCAGACACCTGTCCTCATGCCCTCAAATGGTAATGCCCCATCCCCACTTTCCTGAGCTGGCTGATGACTACTGGCTCTTTACTAGCAATAGTAATGGCTGGTATGTGTTTTCTGTACCACACACAGGCCCTGTGCTTGGCCTGAGCACGTGCTTTGTCTCTTTGAGCCTTATAATCCTCCTATGAGGTAAGCGTAATTATTATCACCATTTTACATACAAGGCTTAAAGACTTGAAGCAGCTGGTCAAGGTCATGGAGCAGATAAGGGGCAGAGAGCTGGGAGTTAAATCCAGGTGTCCAGGGCTCAAAAGCCAACGCTCTTCACCCTTCACTCCACGTTCAGACACAATAACCCTTCTCCGCAAACGCTCCCTACCCTCCTGTCTGAGCAGATCTACTGCGCGCCACCTCTACCAGCCGACCGCCCCTGGCCTCACCTCACCAAGCGATTTGTCCAGTAGGCTCCGTAAGAGGAGAGGTCATGTCTCAATCCATGTCCTATCTTTAGCACTTGTCGTCATGTCTGGCACATGGTGTGTATTCAGCACAGATTGGTTCAGTGATAAACAAAAAATCCTTTCCGTGGGAGAGATAGGAGATTGATTCTAAACTTTTTATCACAAGACCAAAAGTGCCAGGTAAATAAAAAGTAGAATTACCACATGATAAATTCCAGAATTTGGAGGTGACCCCAGAAGTAAATGGTGGCCACCCTTTTTTATTCTCAGCCAGGACCAGCATTATGTCCTCAAAGGGGGGCTCACGTATCCGCTTCCCACCTTGCCTCCATCACCAGTCTTCAGGCTCGTCAGTGTGCAGAAAGCTGGAGAAAATTAATGCCATGTTGCCCGAGAGACAGCATCAAAATATATGATTCTGTGGACTGTAGGCTCTTAAATCACGCCATGTCCATATCGGAAGCCAACTCCTTTCTCTCTAGATGGCCTATAAATTGCAGTGAAAAGATCTGTTGTCATTGCCTTCCAAACTAAGTTATGGCGAGTATTTGATCTCATTTTCCATTGTAAATTATTTGTGATAATAATGGGCCAAGCATTTAAATTCTACCTGATAATCTTATTTCTGGTCATACTTAGCACATTACCAAGTTTACAACTCTCTGTTACCCATCATTTCTTGAGTATTAATTAGTGGGGTAATGATTCAGAGTGATCACTGTCATGGAACTAAATTAATATCTCGTTCATAATGTGAAGGACATCTCAAAGGTATCGTGAATATCAGAGAGTTGATTCTGCTAGAATTATTATCTAGCGAACATTAATAAAGCTGCCAGCCTAATGGGGAAAGTTCTTCCTTGGTGACAGTCCACTGTGTAGAATCGGATGCTCACAGGAAACAGGTATGGAATGGTAACACCACCCACGCAGTTTACGTGTTATCAAGTGACTTAAATATATTATATTTTTACCTAGGTACTCATTTTTTCTTCCAACTTTGCCATAATTTGGCCAACTCTCACCAGTCACTGTGTATTTCCATTCCCTTTTTTCTGTCTCCCTTGTGGCACACCTGACCTAGTGGTGGGGGGTCTGGGTGGGGTTTGGGTGAGTCGCTGGGATCCTTTGTCCCATGAAGGATGGACACTTCAGGCCGTGGCTGTCCCATGCACTCAGAAGTGTCCAAAGCACACAGCTGTTGCCTTCTAAAAGAAGATCCCAGGGCAAGAAATGAAGGGAGCAGACTAAGGATGGGTTAAGGGTCTCCTTGGCCTGGGGCAGAGGTGGAGGAAGGACTGTCATGGGCGCGTTGTCTTGTGACTGCTACATGGTGTCACCAAAGGCCCCAATGCCATCCAATCATAGAGTAGCCTAAATACTTGACAGTTATTAACTCAACTCTATTCTTCAGGCATTTCTCAAGTACCGACTATATGCCGGGCACCTTGTATTATACAAAATTTTATGTATGTTAATTTTTGTTTTAAATGTTTTACAGTTACAGAACAGTTACAAAAATAGTACAAGGAGGTCACATACCTTTATCCAGCTTCCCCTACTGCTGATACTTTGCGTTACTATGGTCTAGTTATCATAAGGAGCCACTCTTTTGGAGTCACTAAAGGCCCCTGTGTCATCCAGTAGGCATGACAGTGCCAGAAACTGCAGGCATCACCGAGATTTTACCAGTGTCTCCATGAACGCCCGGGATCCCTTTGCATTTACGTGCCATATCCCCTTCCTCTCTTCAAACCTGAGATGTTCCTCAGTCTCTCCCTGTCTTCCGTGACCTTGACACTTTTGAAGAGTCCTAGTCAGGGAGTCAGTAGAAAATTCCTCACTTCGGGTTAGTGTACTATTTTCCCATCCTTAGACTAGGGTTATGCTTTACAGGAAGAGACACCACAGAAATAGTAAGCCCTTCTCAGTATTTCATAGCTGAGGTTCAATGCCAGCGTGGCTTACTATTAGTGATATTATCCTGGCTCACTTGGTTAAGGTGGTGTCAGCTCAGCTGGATTAAACATGGTAAAGTTACTACGTTTCCCACTGTCATGAATAAATACCTTGGAGGAGATACTTTAGCAGATAGCCTGTTTGTCCTCACCTTTTCTCGTCCTTGGTGCAGCTTTCCTGCAACAATCACTGCAGTGTTCTAAGGGTGGTTTCTAGTTCCTCATTTTTTCCTACATTTCTCAATTCCAATTTTCCACAATCAATACTATTTCTTCTTTCCTGTTTATTTATTTTTTATTTAGTTAGGTATTTATTGAAGTCATTGTGGGCTCGATGATATTTATTTAATTGGCTTAATACTCCAATACTCCCATTATTTGTTTTGATACTTAAACCTGAGGCACTTATCAAGATACCTGTTCCTGGGGCTCTCTGCAGATCATCTGAGGCTGAATCTGTAGAAGTGGAGCACAGGCAATCTATTTGTTTAAAGCTCCCCAGGTGCACTAAATATTTAGTTCCTTAGTTCCATCACTCTCCCCATTTACTTCCTCCAAAAAGGAAAAAAAAAATCCTTCCTCCCGTCATTCTGCAGGTCCTGTTCCGGCACTGGCCGTCAGAGCACTGATGGCAAGCTGCAGCCAGCCACTTGGGGAACAGGCTCTGCCGTCATCCCCATTCCCTCACCCAGGCCACACCCCTCCCTTAGGTTCACCTGGCCCACAACAGGCACTTGGATCCCACAATTCCCTTTTACCGCAGCCTCCTCATGGGGGCATTCAGATGTTATTGTCATTTTCACTGGGGTCAAGTGAAGGACAAAAAAGCTATGGCAGCATTTAGAAAGTCAAGTTTAAAAAAGAGCCAAGGAATTATAACCTTCAGCTAGGAAGGGCTTTCTAAATGAATGGCGGAGTGACAGCCTATGGCAGGCTCACAGCCGGGAGAGCCGTTTCGACAGGCCCTGGCTCTGCCTTCCCAAGGCCCACAAAGCCTTTTTCTGCTGATAGGACAAAGTTTTAAAGCATAGAAACAACTCTCACTTACATGAATGCCCGATTTGGACACCTCTGAAATCATAATAACCAAATATATAAATTTAATTCTCTTCCTTAATTGATCAATATGGAGCCAGATATGTTTTCATTCAAAGAGATGGTCTTCCTGAATCAGGAAATTGATCCTCGAGCGTCCTTTAGCTGCTTTCCAATTACTCTCTGTCCCCAGGTGCCAAATCAATCTCATGATATTTTTAGAAACCTAATTGTTTCTTTAGTCAGATTGATGCCAATAATATGTCCAAACTTAGATGAATCAGATTTAAAACGTGACTTGTGATGAAATGAAAGCTTAACCCCGAGTGCACCACGGCAGTGGTTCCCCAGCTTATGCCACATGAGTCTGGGGACGTTTGTCACCAAACTGCTATTCCTTGTTGCTTATTTTTTGATTCATAGTGGTCAGTTCCAGCCTGAGCTTTTTCTAGCATGCATTTTCTATACTGAAGACATCTACTAAAATTTCAGAGGGATTCCAATTTCTAGGGTAAATAAATTAATGAAATCCATAATAACTGGACCAGGGAGGATCAATGTTTCATGGTAGAACATAAGAGGTACTTCCAAGGTAGGTATCTGAGAGACGCAAAGGATTGACTCAGCACAGCATCCAAGCCGGATAAGGGGCATTGAGATGCTGCATGACAGAAATAAATCTCTCTTCCTGGAAGAACTCTAACCCAAGAGGAGAAGCAGCTCAAAGGTCTATTGTTGTCAGAGCCACAAACTCAACACTCCTCTTGATAAAAGACTTAGGTCCCTGACCCCGGTAAAGTTGCTCCTCTAAAAGCCATTTGCATATTGATCTGTGAAGAAAACCAATAGGTGTCTGGCAGGATGAGCATCTTTGGGAAACCAAGTCAGTGCACTCAGAGGGCAGTCTGAGTGACTAGCCGGGGGCCTCCCAGCACGAGGCTCTGAAATGAGATTTGCATACAGCAGGGCAGCCTGGGGCCCTTCTCCATCTCTACAGAAAGGCCCGTTGGGGAGTGTAATTCCAAGTAGGAAAGTCTCTCTGCTGGGAAACCTTAACTAGTCTTACTCTCCACTCTTCAAAAGAGTGCTGGCCTAGGCTGGATACCAGTCAGAGACAAAGGCACTTTCATGGTTAAATATGTTGGTAACCCTACAGCAAGTGGACCCACCCCCTTTATGTGTCAATCCTGGTATGCCGCCCTGAAGGAAGGAAACAGTATTTCCTGTTTGAGGCTGAGGTGGGGATTCAGAGGCAGAAGAGTGCTGGGACTGTCAGGCCACCAGCAAGGACTGAGGATTTAGAATTTCTAGACTAAGACTCAAGACTTTCAGTACCTTCCAAGAGGAACATGGTGGCACCCTACTGGCTGTCTTCCTTTTTGTCTCAGAGTATCAAACAACAAGCATCAGTGTTCCACACTTGCAGGAGACAAAAAAATGTCTTTAGAAGCTTGTTTTTCAGCTGCTAATTCAACATAAGTTGCTTTCAGTAACAAAAATTCAAAGCACATTTACTAAACACCCACCAGGAACTGTTCTAGAAATAAGACAAAACTTGCCCTCATGAACAGACAATAAATGAATGAACGACAATTTCAGAGAGCAATTAATGCCATAAATAAAATTAATCCGAGTGATATGGAGGGAAGGGCGCAGGTGTCAGGTAAGGCTGCTCTGGGGAGGACTCAGTGGTGAAGGGTGAGAGAGTGTTCCAGACGGGTGACTGAGGAAGGGGGGAAACTTGGTGGCACTGACCGCCAGAGAGGCCAGGATGGTGGGAGTACAGTGGACAGGGCCAGATCCTGCACACCCGCCAGGCCGCGCACGGCATGCAGCTGAAGCCTCTGGAAGGTTTGGGGTGTTGTAGTGGATAATGAAATATTTTATTTTGTGAATATCTCTGCAGCTACTTATGGTAAGTAGACTTTAAAGAGCGGCAACATATTATGGCTGTGACTTCGTACCACGTCGTGCCTAAAACCCAGAAGCCTAAATGCCCCGTAGCACGTTTGCCGTCTCTTGTTCAATGATGAGGGTCACCACACGTATTTACATCCTGAACCTCTCCACATGCTCATTGCTTAAACATCAGAAAAACCATTTTCTGAAATTCATTTAATTAGAAAATATGAGTTATCCTTATCAGCTTATTACAAATAACATCTCACCGCCATCAGTCAGAGGAAACTTTTTCTCTTTAATCAGTTATCTCCTTTTCCTCCTACAGGGATCCCAATCACCCTTCAGTACCTTACCATTATTACGAACCTTTTGGACCTGATGAATGTACAATGTACCTCTCCCACGAGCGAGGACGCAAGGGCAGTCATCACCGCTTTATCACGGAGAAGCGGGTCTTTAAGAACTGGGCACGGACTTTCAATATTCACTTTTTTCAACCTGACTGGAGGCCAGAATCGTTGTCTCTAAGTCACCCTGAGAATAAGCCTGTGTTCTGAGGAATGAGTGTGCTGGACTGTAATCCCAGGTAACCCCACGAGACGCAGGGACCTTGAACATCCCGAGTCACAAGACAGGAAAAGGGAACAGAGCTGGTAGCAGAGGACGCGTCACTTCTCCAGAAGTACCATGGACAGCTGCCCTCCAGACTCCACTGCAAAGCCGTGCAGTTGGTTTGTAAAGAAAATTCCAAAATTAACACATCCGAGTGTTTCTCCTTTCAAAGGAGAAGTTACCTTAGAAGCTGAACACTCATTTTAAAAGCATCTCAGATCTCTTGGTATTGCCTTCAAAACTGAAACACGAGCAACTCAACAATATCAGTTACATTCCTTTATAGAAACACCATGTCAAAAGACATTTTTCTATAAAAAGTGGTACCCTTTCCTGATCTATATCCTTTGTCACCTGTTACACTCTGTGTGTGTGATTTGTAAAAAGCAGCCTGAAAGTATAGATGATATTTCTGAAGAGCACATCACTGACTTTCATAAAGCAAATGTTTAATATTTATTTATCGAGAGTTTTTTAGTGCACTCTAGGCCAGTATTTTTATAGATTATGATTATGTGGTAATTTATCTTCCCTTGCTCTTTAATCCTGAATAATGGTTGGAAATGGCCTAGAATTGGGTTGATGAGTTTCCGTGTCCACAAAGCTCACTGTCAGCATGCAATTGGTATTTGACTTAGAAATGTCGTGTTGCATTTTTTGAACCCCTAGGCTTCGGGAAAAATTGTTCTTTTATAGAAAGAATAGCTATGGCATTTTCTAATGTGCAGAAATGTTCCAAAAGGACAAGAATGAAAACCAAAAACTGTATTATTAAAACAAAAAGATGCTACCGAGAAACTTAAAGACAGTTTTCTTTAGTAATAATTTGTATAAACAACTTTTCTTAAGCCCTAGTTTCCTCTGCCCCAGAATGAGGTCACTGTAACAGATGACCTCATAGGTTTCATCCCAAATCTGAAATTCCTCAAGCCTCTCGTTGACCTGTCTGAGGACTTTGCACTTGGAATGGGAGGCTCCAGCAGTAGCTGGGACCTTATTTTTTGGTGGGGGGAGACTTTTATATTCCCATGCTACTTGTATCCCTCTTCTGTTTAGAAACATACTTTCTCCTGCATCCCCCTGGGCTAAAATCTACCCCCTGCTTCTCTTGAAACATCACTACACACACACAGACACACAAAAAAAGACATTCTTCTGAGCCATTCCTTGGCTACAAGAACAAGTAACTACTGTTTCCTATTATACAATTCGTTTATCTTATGAACTGCTTAGACCCCCTTCAGATTTCACTGTACATCTTCTTAGATTACATTCACTATCCCTTCCTGCTCTGAAGGAGGATAAAAGACTTCTTTAAATAATAGCCAAGATCCATTAGTATTATAGACTTTTATTTAAACAAGTAATATTGTTCAAAAGTAGTCTTTTAAAAAAATATACTAGTGTTTTCTTTACCCATGGCTTAAGAGGCACTGGTTTCTCTGACGCCAAATTTGAAGGCACCAGCAGATTTTATTATGTATGGAGACTGACATTATTTTACAGACATGAACTGGCTTGGAATTAAAGAAGTCTCTCACATTACCACTGCTTATCCCTTAATTGTGTGGAGTGCTGCTGTTGAAATGGGAACGCACTCATCCAGGTATTCACATGACAAATACCAAGTGTTGTTGCGATGTGGCCTGCCTTGTTAAAAGCCAGAGAGATCGACAGGGTTGTCCAAAACATACCGCAATGCATTTTTAAATTTTCCCATGACTTTTAAAGAGACTGTGAATTTCATCCAACACAATGTCTTCCACAGCGTGAACCCTGAACACACAGTGTTTTATGAACATATCAAAAAATGTATGAATTTTACACAATTTTTTTATAGGCCACCTGAACAATCACGTGAAGAAATTGTGGCTTAGATGTAAATGGCCCCTTCACCAACTCCTGGATTTATGGACATTGGGAAAGGCACAGCTGGGACATGTGAGGACGTAACTATATCGGCTAATCTAATAATAGCTCCCATTCCTGTGTGTTCAGGCTGTGGGTTGTTCTTTCTAACAACAAAAAAAAAAGACTATGATGATAGTTCTGTCTTTTTTGTAACTTCTACCACTCAAATACTCAAAAGAATGAAAACAGTCAAATTCTGAAAGCCCTGGATTTGCCAGGAAATATTTTAAGTCTACGTGTAGCTAGGATATGTGAATTCATATTCTTGAAAAACCATGGTGTAAATAAGTGTCAGACATTATCATTTGAGTTGTGGTTTTATTATAGCATTAAACAAAAATGCCCAGAATTCTGATAGATTTGGTGAAGGACCCAGTTGTGGGCAATTGAATTCTCGTCTTGCCACTACCATTTCATGACTGTCGGTCTCAACACCACTCAATCCCATCAAACATAAACTCCGTTATAAAAGATGACTGCAAAACCGTGTCTCTAGACCTCCGTGATTGTAATACCTGGTTCGTTGGAAGCCTAAGTCACGCCCGTTAGGTTACATACCTTTTTCTCCTCTCCCAACTGTGTCCTCAGCTTCCTCCCGGCTTTTAAGACCACAGGAATACAATGCCACAGCTGGCAGATCCACAGCTTCTGTTATTTCAATGCAAGAACATTTGGCAGAGGCCATTACAATAGATAGCCATTATGGGCAAAGATACAGGAATTCACAAACAAAATCAATCACTTCTAATGGCCCATAAAAAGAGGAATCTCACATTTAATATTCCACAGTAAATATTCACCCAAGAAAGCGTACATTAAAAGAACATTAGGAGGTAAATATCCAGTGTGCTGCGTGGGCCTTAGCTGTGTGATTCCCATTACTGTTAATGGGTGTTTGGCAACTAAGTCCCTGTGCTTTGCTAACCCTGGTGCTAAGCATGAGGGCTAGATATAAGATCCGGGCAATTCAGGAACTGCTAAGGTCATAATCTTTTCTTCAAAAAAGTAAATGAAAGCAAAACACAAATTCCTATACCTAAAAGAGAAATTTGTGTGGTCGCTCGGAAGCCTTGGGTTACTGCCAAGTTTGTGTATGAGACTCTGAACGACACCTCTCAACACGGATTATCTTTGTTATCTGAAGTTTTCTCTCCATTACTGATCTACTTGAATTACGTTAGAATGGAAGAAAATAATCTTATTTTGAATAGAGACTCCCTTCAAAAATGAAAATTATTGAGGCCAAGATGGGTGGACTGCTTGAGCTCAGGAGTTTGGGACCAGCCTGAGCAAGGGTGAGACCCCATCTCTACTAAAAATAGAAAAACTATCCAGGTATGGTGGGCCATGCCCGCAGTCCCAGCCACTCCAGAGACTGAGGCAAGAGGATTGCTCAGGCCCAAGAGTTTGAGGTAGCTGTGAGCTATGATGCTCTGGCACTCTACCCAGGGTGACAGAGTGAGACTCTGTCTCAGAAAAAAGAAAGAAATTAAAATTATTGACTCAAAAGCTAAATGAATGCCAAGTAAAAGCAGAAGGAAGAAGTTGAAATTCTGTGAGGATTGAGACAGTGCTGTTTAAATGCATCTGTATTCCATATTTACATGGTACCTGCCGAAATATTTGCCCTTGTGGAAGGGAAACCTGAATTTCAGAAATACGCCCTGGATTCCACCAAAGTAGTACTTCAAACTGTTAACTAGAGTGACCCTGAGAGAAGGCTGTGTGCTGCTAAGTCTCTGGCCCTGCCGTGCTAGGAGGTGATGTTAATACTCCCCGTGGTTCCCACCTGACCCAATCATTTCCTCCATTCTCATTGCTTCTCTCTTGACCCTCATCCCATTTTCTCCCTGTCTTCTTTTGTCCACAGTGTGCTCCTAAACCAGCAGTCTTGGGGCTGTTAACATCGTCCTTGCAGGATTTGTAGCTAGAGACCTGCCTGGGAACAGGTCTAGGGTAGGTCCTCCCGGAGTGATGCCCACGGTGGGTGGAGGAGTAGCCTGGCTGCAGGACAAGGTACTTCAGAAGTACCATCCTGGGGTGCACCGGGCCAGGGAGGGGCAGAGGAGGGACTGCAGAGAGGGAGACTTTCAGTGCTAATGCCAAGGTGATCCTGGGCACTAGGACAAGGGGCGCCTCTATCAGAGACTCACCTCGAAGTGTAATAAGCTGTGAGGTGGGGTGTGTGAATCAATTGCCTGGGTTTTAGCCTGTGCCAGAAGGTACTTTGGAATGGAAAGAACTAAGAGAGTGTAGCAAGGCTTCAAAATGAACAGAAGTAATCCCTCTCTTCTAACTTACTCATCCCCCACCTACTCAGGGTATTAAAATGCAAATGCAAAAAACTAAAAAGACAGAAATCCTGTTTCTTTCTGCACAGTGCCCTACTATTATTTATATGCTACCTTGGACTGTCCTATCTTTTCATGTCTGTGTCTTGTTAGTGTAATTAGATTGTAAGCTCCTTGAGGGCAGAGACTGTTCCCCCTCCCTCTCTGTAGCCTCTTACCTAGTATAGTGCCTTGCACACAATAGGCGCTCAATAAATGTCTGTTGTTGTTGATGACCTCTTAATGTTGGCCCCTTGGATTGTTGAATAAATACATTTTTCTGTTTCAAAAGTACAAGAACCACAATAGGTTGTAAATAGTTAAATTTCCAGCGAGGTTTTAAAGTGTTAATTCTTAAACCAATAACATTTTTAATCAACAGACCTGACCTAGATTTGGGTGGGATAATGTTGCTGAATTCATTAGGCTTGCTAATGCTGGCTGCACCGAGCGCACAGGTGAAGTAAAGTTCAGCAAGCTTTGTGTTTTCACTGTTAGCAAACTGCTCTTAGCACAAATTAAATTTAATATTGACAAACGCGCTACCATCTGCAGAAAGGCAGAGGAACAGCTTGGGCTCTGACTTCTGTGGTTCAACTACAAAAGGAAGGCTGAAACGAGACAAGTTACAACCTGTTTTAAAACTTGACAGCTTCCTAAAGCTGCCGGGAATCCAACTGGTGGTTATCGAGGGTCTATAAAAATTAAGTATACATTTATCTTGAAAACAAAAACACCGCTTTTGTTCCCGTAAAGCAGATCTCAAGTGGTTTCATCTCTGCCAGAATGTGAGGGAAAGGAGAACTCTCGGGAAAAGGCGTCTTCAGGGGAGCGTCCGGGCTCCCGAGTCTTGCTGTGGCCATGGAGGACCTGGTTTTCGGTTACCTCCAACTTCAGGAGAGGGCAACAGGCAGTCAGCAAAGGTGACTTAGCTGCCCAGGGGGCCTCTCCAAGGGACCGTGTCATTACCTTCCTGAGCACATGGACACTCCGGGACACCCCCCTTCATCACATACTAATTTCACTTTGTGATCACAATTTCATTTTTAAAGCATAGGAAAGGGCTAGAAAACATTGCCTTAAACTTCGAGAGTGCTTAATTCTGAGTGGGTAGGATTATAGATTTTCTCGTATTTTCAAAATTTTGTTACCATCACAAAATAGTATTTCACAAAATTTGAAGATTGTCTTTACTCACTACATCCATCTTCTCAAGGGTTGACGTCTTTAGCTCTTTAATCTCAAACCAGATACGGGATATCCGTGGGACGGGATCAAAATCTTTACAAGTATGTTGTGTCTAGCGCACTTTGCACAGTGTCATTTGTGACATATGTTATTTTGCCATAAATCTATTATCCCATTTTGCAAATAAACTGAGACTCAAAGAGGTGGTCTACTGGCCCCTGGATGAGGAAGATGAGAGCAGACTCACAGCCTGGCACCTACCAAGGGCCCTCCAGCTGCTTTGCGGAACAAATGCATTTAATCCTCACAATAATCCCATGAAATGTGTTCCTTGATCATTCCCCTTTTACAGATGCAAACATAGAGCCACAAGACCCTTCAATAGCTTACCCAAGGTCATGGCTACAAAGAGGAAAAGAGAGATAGAAGCCAGAGGGTCTTCTCTGGAGTCCCTGACCCTGGTCACCATGTACTTCTTGGCAGAACTATAATCCTATAGGCAACAATTTCTATTACAGTGTTCACCAAGTAATATTGAACACATATCAGATAATCTGTGATGAATAAGTAAATTATGAAGCAAAAATAAGGATAGTCCTGCTACTCTTGAAGCTACCAGAGTGTTTCTTCTATTGTGTTCAATTTTCTATTTCCTACTCTCTTGCTTTCTAAATACTTTTATTACATACAGATATCTAAAAATACAGTATCATTGAGGTTTGCACACTTATAAATATTATAAGACTGTTTATAACAATGTATCCAGTCTTCTGAAACTTGCTCTTTTCCTAAGAATTATCCATTTCCTGTGCATAGAACCCCAGTTTATTTTCACTATTGTATAATTCCGTTGTGTGAATATACCATAGTTTATTTTTATCCATCCTTCTGTCAGTGAACATTTGGGTTTTCTGCTTGCTACTAATATATACAACGCTTTTATAAACATTCTTAGAAAGTTCTTCTAGTACATGTACACATGTTTTAGAGTGCATCCCTAGGACTAAAACTGTTCGCATGATCATGATACAGCCAGATTAATTCCTGTTGTGGTTAGACATCTTATTCTCTCACTGGTAGGACATCTTATTCTCCTGGTGGTAGATACCCACATCTTTGCCAACACTTGGTATTTCCAGACTGTACATTTTTGTCCAGCCAGCAAATGTAAACTATATCTCAATATGATCTCAACTTGTATTTCCCTTATTCCTTGCGGGGTTTAGTATTTTTTGCTATGTCTAGTCTCCATTAGTGTTACTGCATCTGTGAAATAACAATTCATCTTTGTCCACTTTTCCCCTGAATTACTTCATTGTTTTTTCCCTTTTTTTGTAAAGAATTCTTCATATATTCTGGGTACTATATTTTGTTGGTTATAGGTGTTCTGAATGCCTCCCGCCAACTTGTGGTTGGCCATGTCTTCCTCACTATGACGCCTTTCAATGAACAGAAGTTTTTAATTTCAGTGTCACATTTTCTATCTAATGGGATTAGAGGTTCTTATTTCTTATTTAATAAATCATCCACTGCTCCCAATCATTAAGCATTTTCCTATATTCTATTCTAAAGATCTCAAAGTTTTTGTCCTTCATGTGGTAATCAAGGTTTTTTTTTATACTGTGAGAACTCATTTTGGTTGTTATATAGACAGATGCCAACTGTCCTGGCATCATTTACTGAAGAATTTAATTTTCTCTAGTTATCTGAAATCAAATTTGTGGGGATTTGTTTCTGTTCTCTGCATTCTGTTCAGTTCTAACAAATTGTCCATCCCTGGACTAATACTAATCACAGTCTTAATCACCATAACTTTATCATAAGTTTTGGTATCTTTTTTTTTTTAATTTTTTTATTGGATGATAACTATGTACATTAATACACTTCTGGGGTACAGTGTGGGGTTTTCACATGCAATCTGAAATACTTCCATCAAACTGAAGGTTTTGGTATCTTATACAGCAATTTCCCCCTTAGTCTTCTTCCTGATAAATGCTTGCATATTCTTTTTTATTTTTTGTTACTAATTTTGACTGAGGTATAAATTTCATTCAGTAATTCCACAAACCTTATGTAGAGAGATTGATGACATTTCATACATCTATGCACCCTTTTTAAACAACCACTACAAAATCAAAACATGCTGCACTTCCAGGATCCCAGAAGGCTCACTCAGGCTCCCTTCCAGCCAGTCTCCCCCTCAAGGGTCACCACCATTCTGACCTCCACAATGTAGATATCTTCTGCCCATTTTTCAATGTCATACCAATGGAATCGTATGGTCTGTACTTTTTTCCACATTCCTTCTTTCAGTCAAGTTAGGTTTGTAGGACTTATCCCTGTTGATGGACAGGGCAAGGTAGCAATCGTCCTTCTCCGCAGCTGCTTGGTTAGCATCAGAACTACTAACTCTGATATTGACGGTCTTTGGGGTAGTTTCCAGTTTAGCACTACTGTGAACACAGCTGTTGTGAACATTCTTATACGCGGTTTTTGTTGGTGGACACAGAGTCCTTTCAGTCTTCTATAATAAAGTGCCATAGACTGGGTGGCTCATAAATGACAAAAATTTATTTCTCACAGTTCTTGAGGCAAGAAAGTCCAAGATCAGGGTGCCGCCATGGGCATGTTCTAACTGAGCCCTCCTCCACCCTGGAGACTGCCATCTTCACATTTCAGACTCACAGGCAAGAGGGATACTTGAGGTCTCTCCTAATAAGGTCACTACTCCCATTCACAAGGGCTCCTCCCTCATTACCTAATTACTTCCTAAAGGTCCACCTCCTAATGCCAACCCCTTGGGGAACAGGCTGTGGCTGATGAAACTGATACCCGTTTAGGTGGTAATAGCAGCCAGAGTTCTATTGGATAAATGGCCGGGGGGTAGAATCGCTGAGTCACTGGGCTTTGGTAGATCCTTCCAAATGGTTTTCTAAGATAGGTGATCCACTTTACACTCCTACCAGCAATAATGAAAAGCACCAGTTACATCACATACTTGGCAACTTTTGATATTGTCTGTCCTTATAAATTTAGCCCTTTTGCAGGCTACATAATAGCTCATTAAGCTTTCGGATTTTATTCCTGTGATGACATTAAGCATCTTTTCATATGCTTATTAACTCACGTCTTCTTTCGTGATGTGTCTGTTCAAAGCTTTGCCCTTTCTTTATTTGGGTTGTCATGTTTTTCTTATTTGTAGGAATTCTCCATATACCCTTGATTCAAAGGCCTTACTTGGATGTCGTTACTGCAGTGTGTAGCTTGCCTTTCACCATGATAATAGTATGTTTTGGTGACTAGAAGTTCTTAATTTTAATAAAGTGCAATTTGTCAACATTTTGTGTATAATATGATTTGCGTCTCATTTAAAACTTGTACTTAGTTCAAGGTCATGAGGGTAATCTCTTCATGTTTTCTTCTAGAAATATACTTTTTTTCTTGTTTTCATACTTGAATTTGTGATCCATTTCAAATTGGCCAAGGATGACCTGAGATAAGGGTTCCTTTTTCTTCCCTTAGCTAATCTAATTGACACAGCACCATTTATTATAAGTACCGCCCTTTCTTCACTGAATTACAGTGGGTTTGGTGATAAATCGGATTACCATATACATATTGGATTGTGTCTTGACTCTGAATTCTGTCCCATTTTTTCATCCTTATATCATTACCACGTTATCTTCAGTATTATAACTTCATAGTTCTTGATATTTAGAAGTAGAGAGTATCTTTATTAGTCATCTTCTTCAATGTTGCTTTAACTATTCTTAGCACCTTGTATTTCCACATACAACTTTAGACTCAGCATAATTTTCCATATTTAATGAAACCCAATGAGCTTTTCATTGGGATTGCATGGATTCTATGGATCAGTTTGGGGAGGACTGCTTCTGTACTCCCATGGGTACAAAATGAATTTTTTTATATAGAAATCTTTCACATTCTTTCTTATGTTTATTTCTAGGTATTGACAGATTCGTTCGGTGCTATTATGAGTGATATTTTTTCAATTTCATTCTCAACCTGTTTATTAGCATGTAGAAACACAATTGATTTTTGTATATTGATCTCATGTCCAGCATTGTAGCTTTTAGTGATTCTAAAACATAGTTTGCGGATTCTTTGTATTTTCTTCATACTCCTGTGCATATTGACAGTTTTATTCCTTCCTTTTCAATATTTACATTTCTTATTTTCTCATCTTACTGAGTAAGACTTTATTCTAGTGTTGATCAGCAATTATAAGAGTGATCATCTTTATTTTCTTTCCAACCTCCAGGAAAATTGTTCAATATTTTACCATTAAGAACAATGTTAGTTATGTGTTCTTCATCTGAATTACTCTATCAGATGACGACAGTTCCCTTCTATTCCTACTTTGCTAAGACTGTTTTTAATGTGTTAGATTGAAATAGGTGATTATTCTGCAACCATGAAAATGGGAATATAAATTCTCTCCTTTGTTTCTATAATTGTGTTGAATTACATTGGATAAAGAAGCAAACTGAGGCACAACAAAATTTTCAAGAGTTTCTTTGAGTAAGCAGCAATCATGAATAAGGCAGCTCCAAAAAAAATAGGGGTTCGGGGGTTCCTATTGAAGAAGGTTAGGGACAGGCTTTTATAAAAGTGAATGCAGAAGGAATACAAAGAAAATATTTGTTTGGTTACAGTTACAAAGTTGTCTTATTCGTTCTATTCCACTGGAAGGTCCCTGGTTATATACAGGCAGTCCTCGGGTTATAGGCAACCTGATTTAAAGTGTTCCATACTTAATATGGGCTCCAAGGCTTCCCATAAGGGTAATTTGTAAGTAAATAATTATATTTCAGGAACTAGTTTCTTCTGTGTGTGTCAATGAAATCACATGGCGTGAGCAGCTCACTGATGCCGTGTCTTTACATGGGATAGTTTCACTGATGGAGAAGCAGCCTATCTTGTTTTTTATTGACACTTATTTTAGTGTTCCAGAATGTTATCTATTTTGATAGAAACACAAGAAGATGAAGGACCAGAAGAGCCATAGCCAAAAATTTTTACAACAAAAGAAGTGGCCAAAGTCTTTTATCTCAGTAAATCAGGATTTGCTAAGTTTGAGGAGCAAGATCCCAATGTCGAACAGCTTACAGCTGCTACAAGGCCATTTATTATGAAAAAAAGAAAGAGGTTGTGCAAAGAACCCTAGATATCTTTTTCAAAAAGACTGACTTCTTTGTACTGTTCTGTTTGTTTGAACTGAAAGAAAGCACAATCATTCAAATAAATAAAACTTATTATTATAGCACAGGCATATTATTGTTTTAATTATTATTACAATATTATTCTGTATTTTTTTTTTTGAGACAGGATCTTGCTCTGTCATCTGGACTAGAGTATAGCAGTGTCATCATAGCTCACAGCAACTTTAAACTACTAGGCTTAAGCAATCCTCCCAGGTACCTGGGACTATAGGCATGCACCACCACACCTGGCTAATTTTTCTATTTTTTGTAGAGACAGAGTCTTTTGTTCAGGCTGGTCTCAAACTCCTGAACTCAAATGATCCTCTTCCCTTGGCCTCCCAAAGTGCTAGGATTACAGGTGTGAGCCACTGCACCCAGCCTCATTGTATCATTATTACCATACATGAGCCATTATAGTATTATTATTATTATTACTATTGCCATTTATGCACTGATCATCAAGGATTAGAGTTACATATGAATGCAACCTGAAGACATTCTCAGGAATGTATCTTCTCTGTAACCCAGGGACTGCCTGTGTTGGCTGCTTCTGACTGGATGAGCATCAGATATTTACAACAAATAACTCAAGTTAGATTTTGCCTATGGTTGAAAATCCAGCAAGGTTAAGGTCACTTACAAGGTTTGAGTAGCTTTGTCCACTGATGGATTCTTCAGGCCCAGTCTTCATGTTAGTTTACTTTTAAAACATTGATTGTCAAATGTTCAGAGACATTTACATTACTGAAATAAACCCCACTTGGTCATTATGTAGTATCCTTTCTATATATTACTGTATTTAAGTGCCATTTTTTTTAAAGGACTTTCAAAAAGATGGAGACTTTACATCTTTTCTACTAACCTGGATTGAGATGGAACACATTCTTCTTAGTAAAGCATCACAAGAATGGAAAGCAAGAATACAACATATTCTATTCTAATATGAAGACATTAGATGAGCTAATACAAGGGAGGGGTAGGAGAGTGAGCAAGTTGGGAGGGGGAGGAGGGAGGGGGCTGGGGAGTCACAGTTATGGCACACCTCTTGGGGGTGGGACACAATTATAAGAGGGACTTCATCTAACAAATGCAATCAGTGTAACCTAATTCTTTGTACCCTCAATGAATCCCAAACAATAAAAAAAAAATTATAATAATAAAAAGACTTTTACAAGAGTGTTCACAAGATAGCTTGGTCTATAATTTTTCTTCCTTGTGTTAACTTTTTCAGGTTTTGATATCAAAGTTATTAATGGATTGCAAAGTATTTCTTCTTTTTCTGTTTTGTGTAAGAGTTTGTGTAATATAGGTATTATTTCTTCCTTAAGTGTTTGGAGGAATTGAAGCCATTTGTGTGAAGTTATTTTAAATTATAGATTCAATTTTACTCCCCAAGTTCCCTCCCAGGCCCACTGGATATTTTCCTTCCCAAAGGCTATATTACAAGGTTAAGCATTGCCAATTTGTATAAAAGTAAAGGGGGGGGTAGTAATAGCATACACACATAAACATATCACAGCCAAGATAAAAAAAAATGCAATGCTACTTCAGCGCTCATCTCAGTAGTTAGCTACAAGACCATAGCTGATAGCTCTAGCTTGTATTTCCTTTGCCCTTGGCCAGAAGGTCAGTTGGTCAATTTTCTATCTGGTACAGTAAAGAAGGGTAAAGTCCTCAATTGTCCTGCCTTTTATTTTGATTGCTATAGTTTTTCATTAACCTTTATTATTACTGGTCATGGAACAGCTCTGGGGCATCACAGAGAATCCCCTGGGTCCCACATATCCTCCTTGGCCCCAGTGAGTAGCAGCAATTCAATTTCCCTTTGGTAATTGGAATTAGTCACTCCAGCCAGTAGGGTAACCCCTTATTTGGGGCCCATTAGTTTAGTGATCAGCCTCCAAGGACCAGGCATTCTTCTTCTCTTCAAATTCAGTGAAATGATGATGTGTCTCCTAATGAAAGCCTCCTCCCCACCCCAAATTATGAACTCAGATTAACAAAGCTTGAAATTGTCAAGTAGAAGAAGCAGAGATTCTGTTAATGGATTATCAGGTGCACCAGGGAGAGGACCCACTCTCGCTTTCAGCACTGTCCCCGGGCCTATGCCACCTGGTCAGGGCAAGGCAGCAGCACGTACGTGATGGCCTCTGATGCAGTTGCCCACACATATAGCCCACAGCGTATAGAACGGAACCCTCACCGCCACGCAGGTGGTATACCTGAGTCTTCAGTAAGCCATTGCATCTTCAGTTAGGCCAGCCGCTTTAGGGCTACGGGGCACGTGGTAAACTCAGTTAATTCTAGGGGTATAACGTCATCGCTGTGCTTCCTTTGCTGTGAAATGAGTTCCTTGATCAGACTCACTGGGGGGCAGTGTGGCATGATGCAAAAATGCAAGGTATCTGAGGCTGGTCATGGTAGAGGCCTTAAAGCAGGGAATGCAAGTCTTATTCAGGCTGGTCTTCAAGTCAGCCAGGGCGCGTGGCCTCATGGCTATTTTTCCATACCCAGAACATGGCTATTTGAATGAGGATGAATTTTTGCCCACTCTGTAATGAAGGAGCCAAATATGATTGACATATTTTGGGGGTGGTAGGACCCACTGTTGGGTCATGGAACAGCTCTGGGGCATCATAGAGAATCCCCTGGGTCCCACATATCCTCCCCTCCGTGATGCCCCAGAGCTGTCCCATCAAGCCAACAGTGGGTCCTACTGTTGGACTGAGGGAAGCGCTGAGAAGGGACTAACAAGGAGCAGTGGAGTGCACGAACCCTAGGAAGAGAGCCGCAAGGCCCTGCAGGCAGAGGTGGGAATGTTTCTAAAGGAGACTTAAAAGGGGGAGGTTGAAACAATATGACAAGCTTCCTTGGGTTCCATGACTGGATCACTGATATCAGTGAAGAAAACAGTGTCAGGGGAGTGGAAGAAGCAGAAGCCAGATTACAAGGGCTTCTCAAGGAAGGCATGGCAGGGAAGCCAAGTGTGAATGTAGTTCCCTCATTCAAAGTAATAATAGCCATGAGGGTGGGCACCTTGGCTGAGTTCAAGACCAGCCTGAACAAGAACAAGACCCAGACCTCGTCTCTAAAACTAGCTGGCCCTTGTGGTTGGGCGCCTGTAGTCCCAACTTCTTGGAAGACTGAGGCAAGAAGATCAATCGAGTCCAAGAGTTTGAGGTTGCTGTGAGCTATGATGCTAAGGCTCTCTACCCAGGGCAAGAAAGTGAGACTCTGTCTCAAAAACAAAAAATTAATAGCTATAAAATGAAGTAGACAAGAGCTCTGCCACGCATTTACAAGAGAATGTAGGGTTTTGAGAATTCTTAAGATAAGGAAAACTTGAACATCTTATACAATGGAAAGGAAAGCATTTCTATGTAAAAAGAAATTGAAGGAAGAGATGAGAGATGAGGGTGTCAGGAAGGCAGATCCCAAAAGACGGGATGGGGTCAATATTTCAAAGTAGAGGGATCTTGACCTCAACCTCTGAGCCCAGAGAAGTGAAGAGGGTGTGATGGAAGAAAGTGGAAGCAAATTGTAGGAGGTAGGGTGGGAAGTCGAGCCGGTTACCTGCCTCCACTTAATTTTCAGATTACAGGTGATAGAACCGAGTAGGTGGAACAGGAGGGTTGAATAAAATATACAACTTTGAAAATAACAACAGTGGAAAATAAAGAGGGAAAGGAACAGGGGAATTAATCCGGTTGTCTTGATATCATGGCTCAAATTTCACTTCCCCCTTGAACTGACAGTCCAGATAAGGGAAAGATAAGGGAAAGCATATCTATTAAAAACACAAGTTCCCCTTTAAGCTCCTACCTACCCTATAGCTCTGAAGCAGTGCTTGTCATATTCTGCTATGTAATTCTTCCAGGTGCCTTTCCAGGATCAATTTGTAACTCTTTCAGTAATCATTTTTATTTGTTCCTTGTGAGCATCTACTGGGAAGCGTGAACACAGTGTTTCAATTACTAATGGTGTACAACAACCGCTCCATCCTAGCAGGGTAAAATAGCAATCTCTTCTAATCATTCTCGTGGTTCTGGGGATCAACTAGGTGGTTCTCACTTGGGTGTCTCCTCTGGCTGCAGAGAGGAAACACCTGGAGGCTCCTTCCCTCGGTCTCTGGAGCTTCATGCTGCCTCCGCTGGGGCTGTCCTCCAGAATTCATACCCGCAACTTCCCCAGATAGCTTGGGCTTCCTCCATGAATGGCAGCTGAGTTCCAAGAGCAAGATTTCTAAGAAAGAGCTGGGCAGGCACTACAGCACTTTTTACAATTTAGCTTCTGAAAACTCACAGTATGATTTGGTAACATGTTATTTATTAGAATTAAGTCACTACAGCAAACCCATATATGAGGGGAGGGAAAGTTGTTAGACTCCACCTCTCGATGAGAGGAATGTCAAAGACTTCGCAGATAGATGCCTGTCCTAAGTACCTGTTACATTTTGCAAAAGCCTCAAGGAAATTAAAAGAGAAAGCAAGATGCACAGTCTTACAAGGTCTGAACAGAAGTCAGCAGTGATGCTAAAGAGTTGATTAACCCACCAACACGAGGCCCACGGCCGTTTTACGAGTGCATGTAATCTTGTTTTACGATCTCTTTTTAAGAGATAAAATTGAGCTGTGTGGACTAGAAAGGTGTGGTAGATCCGTGTTTCTCCTGCTGTCACATGTGTGCACACGACCTGGGGTCTTTGTTAAAACGCAGATTCTGGTTCAGTAGGTCTGGGGCCTGAGAGTCGGCATTCCTAGTGAGCTCCAGGCTGAGGCCGCAGCCCCACAGGCGCCTCATGAAGAGCAAGTTAGCAGAAGGTGATGAAGGTGACTGTGTGGCTCCTGCGACCCCACCCTTCTCTCTGGCACCAGAGCTCCCTATCCACCTTCTGGCCAGCTGAACTCCTGATGCCAGCCAGGTCAATCTGCTCTCCCATAGACGTTGAAGACTGTAATGAAAGGAAGAGAGTGATTCTCCTCTCCCTGGTAGTAGAAGCAGGGGACATGGGGCTGAGGAGTCACCAGCCATGTGATAAGGCAGTTTCCAGGAGGTGCCAAGAGAGAAGAGAATCCAGGGGATGTTCCAGAGCTTTAGGAAATTCAGAGCAGCCTCCCTTCCTGCAATATTCTAAGAGATGTCCTAATACCCTTCCAAACAACTCCCCTCTTGGCCTAAATTTTTTTCGCTGGGAATTTTATTATTTGAAACTATAAACGCTCTAACAAGGGGTAAGGAAAGAAGGGGAGATGTTGTCCCGGAAACAGTCTTGGAGTTCTGCACTATTATCCCGACATGTGGGCCCCGCGGTGAGGACAGATTGTCCATCAGATCACGCTAACAGTGTGTTTCCAACAGCATGGGTAGGCCATGGGGAGGGAAGACACTGGAAAACTAAGGCTGAGGGGAGACCGAGAAAAGCTTTGACCTACCTAAAACAGGAAAAAAACAGAGGAAAAGAGGCGAAACAGTCTGCACATTAACACTGCTAGAATTCAAAGACAATGAAACTGTTGCCCAAAACTCACATCTGCTGAAAACAGAAGCGGACAGGACAGCCTAGGAGTAGCAAAGCTGATATTCCTCAAAGGGTGCCTAGTCCCCGGGCCTAAGTGGAAGTTTAAAGCAAGATAGACCTGCCTGGCAAAGTGCAAAACATGGACCCTTTCCTATGTGTCACACACCGTGGTACGTGCTTTACAGTGACGACCTTGTTTAATGACCTTTAAGACACTGTCACTCATGCCACTGTCTCGGGAACTCTAGCACAGTCACAGCTGTGACTTCCAAGGTCAGAACTGGAAAACTGAACCTGGGTCAGAGCAGAATCCTCCCCTGGCCGACCCTATGACGGGGTATTCCTAGGCAAATCTCAAAGTCCTTTATAAAGCCTGGGGCTGCAAGCAGCACAGGTGGCACAAGGATGACAATGCCACCTTTCCACGTACAAAGTTTTTTTTGCAGTTTTTGGCCGGGGCTGGGTTTGAACCCACCACCTCCAGCATATGGGGCCAGCACCGTACTCCTTTGAGCCACAGGTGCCGCCCTACAGAGTAAGTTCTTAATAACCAGGTTCTTGGCTACACCTTCATCTATCCCAGCCCCCTTCCTCTAGGATCTACACTGTTAAACCAAATGTTTCATGACACATTTCCAAAACAGTAAATTCTTTAAACAAAACAGAAAAGCCTGGTTCCCCCCAAGGTGTGTTGACCGTGACCAGATGAATGACAAGGCTTTCCCATCTAAGGGGCAGGTAGGCAGCCAGCAAACGAACAGCAATACTGGAGAAGGTTTTCTCTGCAGCGAATGCCCTGGAGTCTGAGCTGTGACAGTGGAGCAGTGAGGCTGGTTCCGTTCGCAAAAGCAGATACTGATCTCATTATTTCATAGCCGTACCTCACAATGTGTTTATAAAATATTTCTTTCACACATTAAAACAGTATCTACTACAGACGGGCTTAATTTTGATAAAATCAACTGGAAAAAAAAAGTTCTATGTTAATGCAACATTTATTGTAAAGATTCCAGAAACACATGAGTCAAAATTTCAAATTATGATTCCCACAGTAACTGTAACTCTGCTATACAACATACATAATGGACAAAATGCTATCCACATACCCCATCGTAGAAAATACTCAGTAAGCAGAAACCAGCTGAGTTATTCTTGCCGTGGGAACCATCATTGTCAACTAGCTGAGAATATATAAAGATTGAAACCATAAGTGCATATATTATTTTCTGTATTTAATTCTAAATTTTTCTTGATCCAATTTAATAAGCTTTGCATCCAAGCTACATTTTCCTTTCATAAACCGCAGATGCATGCCTTTTGTAATTTTCAAATCCACACATTTGGTTTCTTTTTCTGATGCAGGCTGCCTTTGCAGGATGGCATCATTATCCTCTGTCCCTCCCTGAAATGTCAGGACATGTCTGCAGGGACCCATTTGTCTATATTCCTTTTCTCCCTGAAGGACACTGTGGGGGAGGAGGGAAAGAAGACCAAGGAGACAAGAATCCCGTCGAGTAGCTCAGGCCGGCACAGAAGAGCAACAGAAACAGAGACGCTGTCACCGTTAACTTGCCCCTTGGTATCTCTCTAAGCAGAAATGAGAACAACAATACCACCACCTATTTACAATTTCCTAAGTGTTTAGTCATAATATCATCTCATCTGACTCTCACCACAACACTGCAAGAAAGGCAAAAAGAACACATCTTTCTGTTCAGCTTTTGGGACTCAGGTGGGATATATTTAAGGATGTGTTTTTATGTTATCATTTAAAGTCTGGGCCATTTAATTGCACGTACAATATTTCCAAATATACTCACTCGCCACACATGGAGGATTTGCTTATCACTGAAGGCACAATATACTCTATGTAAAAAGATTATGGTTATGAGCTAAACATTTAACATACTTTAAGCTTTTGGCTTTAACTATATTCTGAAGATTTAATAATGGAGCAGAGAGAGAAATAACTGCCCTTTGAAATTCTGCCTAGGCAAAATTAATCCTGTGTATTATATCTGGTATTACTTCTCCCAGTTTGCTTTTAACTAAGAAGGGCACCTTCTACAACCTCTGAAGAGGAACCCTTTTTCTTTCCAGCAGTCCTTACCATGAGGGTATGTTTCATTATATTCAAACCAAATTACTTTGGCTCAAGAACAATCGTAATTTCTTTACCACTCTAAAGAGGTCTGCCCCACCACGCTGCTCGTGACCTTGTGTGAGTGACTGAAGGATAAGATGGTCACTCGGTCTGTGTCTCAGCACCACTGTCATCAGTCTACTCAAATGTGAGTTTATTTTCCCTCCTTTTTATGTACACAGGATCCTTCCCTATGTTGTCAGGTACGTTTTCCTTCTTCATTTGTAAAGTACACCAAGAAAAAGATCAATGAAAATAAAGATTCAGAGCTGGAAAAGGCTTCACTATCATTTATTGTAACTGGAGAAATAATACACTCAATCCTTTGCCTATGAAAATAAGTTTTAAAAGGGTGATATTTTTAAGTGCAGAAAAGAAAAATCCTAATAAAGAATATTAATTTTAGGAGGCTTTATTGCAGAGAAAGAGCTTTACAATGAGTAATGATGAACACATCAATTCTTGGGATAAAACACCTAACGGTATCCCCCGGAACATAAATACTGAACTTTCAGGCTCCCTCCACCCTCTGCCATATGCAAAAGTTGGAAAAGAAACATATTTGAAGTTGATCACAAAACACAATCTCAACACTATTTCCAAGATAAAAATTCAGCGATGGGAATATGAGGTCTTGTGTCTTGTCAGAGACCACAAAAGGGGCTTCTGCCTCCCGGGATTTATCACTCAGACATGAGGATAGGGCCAGAAGCATAAGGTTTCTGAGCAGGTCATCAACTTCATGGGATTCTCCTTGGGGAAATGTAGATTCAGCCAGGGGGCACGGTTTAACCTAAGCACAATGAAATAAAGTTCTTGCCAGCTGTCCCTTCCAATTTCAGGTAGAAACTGAAAAGGAGGTAACTGATTCTAAAGGATCACAGAATGCTGAGGAATGAAAAATGATGGGTTTATTTCTCTTGAGTAGTTAACATGTGAAATTCCAAAGGATCTAACATTTCCAGATAAATGGTAGCAAATAAGGTCCTGAAGACTGTCAGCACCACAGACAGGACTTTAATTTCTCATCTGTGCTTATAATTAAGGCTGCAGGATTCCATGAGTGACCAACAGTAAAAATTACTACATTAATGAATAAACCACAGGAAAACTCTGGGAACAAGGTAAGTGGTCCAGGAAAACAAGACTGTCAAATGAATCATTATCCATTCATACAACGGTTACGATGTAGTTTGTGGCAATGTATTCTTGAAGAATATACAAAGAAAGAGAAAAGGCTAAAAATTACATTACATAATGAAGCCAGAGGTCACCAAATGGTACATTCTATATGATCCCCGTTTGGGGAAAAATACATGCACAGGTAAAAAGATTGGGAGGATACATAGAAAAATATTAACAGAAGTTACCTCTGTCAGTGAGATTCTAATGTCTTCTGAATTTTTTCTTTTCCAAATGTAAAGGAGATAAGGAGAAATTGGGATTTCAAAAAGAATCAATCATATATCCTGATCTCCTTGTACCATTTGTTTTTATAACACACAAAATGAAAACCTAAAATATATTTAGTGCCATTAAATAATTACATGAGTATTTATGTTTCTTCAAGTTATAAAATCAATAGTTTGCTCAAATATACTCTCCTTATACTTTCTTCCAATTCACAGAGAACAATGGATGTTTAAAACACATAATGACTTAAATTTGAATTCAGGGTTGAAGTCTTCCAAGCATTCTTCTTCATACCTTCTCGAGTCTAAAAAATGAACTTCATATGCTTGATTCCATAAGTTTTGAAGAAAACCATGAGAATGAGCGCCCACAATCCCAGAATAAAGCCCCCAGGAGGATGCCAATCTTTCAGCTTTGGTTTCTGCAAAGCAAGGATAACATGGTAAATTTAACAATGGTAAGTGATTCAGCAATGGATAAAGCAAATACGATGGAAAAGAGGAATTCTGCTGGTTACATTTTAGCTGAATTAAAGGTACTGGGACAACAACAGTGGTAAAGACTTCAAACGGGGTAACTATCAGAAAGAGGGAACTGGCTCCTAGTGAAGATCGCGCTCAGCTCACATTCTGTTTCCTCTGAGGGACCCTCCCTGACATTTATCCTCACCGAAGTCATTCCGTAGCATAACTAACACTAAAGTCATTCTGTAGCCTAACACTGAAGTCATTCCGTAGCCTAACTAACACTGAAGTCACTCCGTAGCCTAACTAACAGTCCTCCTTGCAGGAATCTACACATTCACTAGCCAGTTTCTTCTGTCTCTCCCATTAGACTGCAGCGCCCTTTCGTTAGGTTCCCAGCACAAACCTGTCACAGTGCCTGGCAAACAGGAGGCGCCACCCACCATTCTGAGTAAATCAGCACAGGACAAATGCTCCTTCACTCAGATGGCCCTGTGACTGGAAGTTTGTGACAGTGACCTCTTTATGAGTCTATGAACTGTAGTGTGATTTTTGGTCTTCTCGATATATACCTAGTAGAGGAATTATAGGATCAAATGGCAGGTCTATTTTTAGTTCTGTAAGTGTTCTCCAGATGACTTTCCAAAAGGGTATTAGTTTGCAATCCCACCAGCAGTGCAAAAGTGTTCCCTTTTCTCCACAATCACGCCAGCATCTGTGATTTTGTGATTTTGTGATGTGGGCTTATCTTACTGGTGTTAGATGATATCTCAAAGTA